>WNWU01018908.1:0-21763 GCA_012654045.1 Ptyas mucosa | reverse complement strand
GAATGGGGATTTTGCAGTATTCTTCCCCCGGAGTGGGGAGGGAATGGACATTTTGCAGTATCCTTCCCCTGGAGTGGGGAGGGAATGGAGATTTTGCAATATCGTTTCCCCAGGAGTGGGGAGGGAATGGGGATTTTGCAGTATCCTTCCCCTGGAGTGGGGAGGGAATGGAGATTTTGCAATATCTTTTTCCCAGGAGTGGGGAGGGAATGGAGATTTTGCAATATCTTTCCCCAAGAGAGGGGAGGGAATGGACATTTTGCAGTATCCTTCCCCTGGAGTGGGGAGAGAATGGAGATTTTGCAATATCTTTTCCCCAGGAGTAGGGAGGGAATGGGGATTTTGCAGTATCCTTCCCCTGGAGTGGGGAGAGAAGGGAGATTTTGCAATATCTTTTCCCCAGGAGTGGGGAGGGAATGGGGATTTTGCACTATCCTTCCCCTGCCATGCCCACCAAGCCACACCCACCAAGCCATGCCCACAGAACCGGTAGTAAAAAAAAAATTGGATTTCACCACTGGTATAAATCCTTCCATTCCCCCACCATCCAGTCAGAGCTGAAGAAGCTTCTTGGATGAGAAGCGAAACGTCTTCAAATGAAAAAACAAGAAAGTCCAATTGCCTCCTGAAGGATGACTGAGAATCTCCGTAGAGTTCCGATCTGAGACAGCTCAGTCCATTACCTTCAGACTTTGATGTGACGCCCCCGACGCTCGTCCCTAAAATCTGACTACGATCCTGATATTAACCACAGGGAATCACATTTGGACCGGTAGCGCCACTCCCCCCCCCCCCCCCGCTCAAAAAAACCAAAAAACAAATGCTTTAATGTTTGTAAAAAAGAAAAAGGAAAAAAAAAAGGAAAGAAAAGTTGAGTGATAGCTGGACAGTAATTGCTTGGAGCCATTATGTAAAGTAAAGAGGAGAGGTTGGTCCAACCGGCTCCCCATGTGACATTGGAAATCGCTCATTTAAAATGCATTTTTTTATTATTTTTTTTGTAATACTGTTCCTAAACCTATTTTATTCCCTGCGGCCTACCCGGCTCTCAAAAGCTTTTCTCTTCAAGAATGAATTTCATTCATAATTGATCGTCCTCGCTGCGGCATGACTATACAAACGCTTACAACTCTTCATAGCGTTTCTAGTCAGGAATATCATCCAACTCCTGGGATCTTTCTGAAAACAGGAGGCCGGCCTTGGTTTTGGAGAGACATGAGGCCTCTCGGGGAGGGGGGGGGGGCTTTGTTGTTGTTGTTCTTGTTGTTATTATTATCTTTTATTCATGAAACATGAAACTCGGTCAACTGAACATTCGAAAATGCATCGCGAATACCACTGACTGTTTCCCCGAAAATAAGACATCCCCTGATAATAAGCCCAATCGGTGCTTTTGAGTGCGTGTGCTAAAATAAGCCTCTTCCTGAAAATAAACCCTCCACAAAAAATATTTAAACGCAGAGCTGGAAATCAGGTAAGACGGCAATATTATTATTGGTTAATCTTTGGTGAGATTCGCAGCCTTTGAGGCTGGTTAATAGCTCAGCAGCTCGAGTCCTAACCAAGGATCTAGGAACTGTTAAGGTATCGTCGGAGGATTTATTTTTTTATTTTTTATTTGTTTTATGCAATTTATACGCCGCCCTATCTCCGAGGACTCAGGGCGGCTCACAATGGTAAAATGCATAATTCCTTATTAAAAACGATACAAAATTAAAATCCAGTTTAAAACAATTTAAAAATTCAGTTGGATTAATTGATGTAAGCTGTTCCCAGTAAGGTGGTTTTTTGTAGAGTCAAAATGTTCAAGTCCGGTAGATTTAGAATTTCTAAATAGTGGGGTAGCCCTTTGGGTATTGCTCCAAGGGCTCCAATTACGATCAGGACAACACACACAAAACAATATTATTATTATTATTATCATCATCATCATCATCATCATCTCTTTTATTCATTAAACATGAAACTCAGTCAACTGGACATTTAAAAATGTGTCACAAATACCATTGACTGGTGCCAATGGTTGATACGGGTTGCTGCCAGCGACCTAGGTATCAACCAAGTACCTTCTTAAGATGTACGCTGTTCCAAGTAGCGCAATTTTTTGCAGTTCCGCTGGTGGTATTGCAAGAAGCTGCAATTTCTTGACGTGTTTTGTAAAATTCTTGGACACGGTACCAAGTGCCCCGATGACAATGGGTATCACTGCGATATGTTTCATCCATAGCCGTGTAGTTTCGATGGCCGGGTCGCGATATTTCGTAATTTTTTTTCCCGGTTCTTTTTCTTCGACTCTGGCGTCTCCTGGTACCGCGACGTCAATAAATTGTACGTTTCGGTTTTCGACAAGTGTGATATCTGGCCTGTTGCGCTCCAAGTGACGATCCGTCTGTATTCGAAAGTCCCATAAGATCTTCACCTTCTCATTTTCTATAACTTTTTCCACTTTATGTTCCCATGATTTTTTGGATACAGGTAAGTCGTATTTTTTACATAATGATCAGTGGATTAATTTAGCAACTCGGTTGGGTCTAGCTTTATAATCAGCTTGTGCAATTTTGCTGCATTCACATATTAAATGTGAAACAGTTTTGACTTTGTTGCAAATTGTTGTTGTTGTTGTTGTTATTATTATTATTATTATTATTATTATTATTATTATTATTATTATTCTCTCCACCATGGTGTAGAACACGGCCTCCCGAAAGGGTTGCTGGGAGAAAAGCGTATTGGGCAGCTCACATCCTAGAAGAAACGTGAGCTAGAGATATAATCAGGAAGGCCCAGCATTGAGGGAGCAGCATATGGACTTCCCTGCACTCTACAAATCCTGAAGTAGGATGGACTCCCCCCACTCACCCACGCCCGCAAATCCCACAGATCCAGAAAATCCCATCAGTGAGACTGCAAAAAATTTCTTGAGCATTGAAAGGAGCCAACAGGATTGTGGTTTGCTTGTCCGGCGCAGAGGATTTCCATACCGTATAAAAGCACGTCCAAAAAAAAAAAAAGAGGAGCAGGTCAGAGAACATGAGGCGGATGAGGAAGAAGATGGAGAAGCAACCTCAAGGACACATTGAAGCTGCCAAAAGAGCAAGAGACAGAACTTTGTTCCTCAACCTCTGAAGAGTGGGGGTTGAAGGGGGAGGGGGAGGAGGAGGAAGGAGGGAAGGAGAAGGAGAAGGAGAAGAAGAGGAGGAGGAAGAGGGGAGGAGGAAGAGTAGCCTGAGTGGCACAGTAGACTAAAGCATGCGATTAATATTCAGCTGCCTGCAATTACTGCAAGTTCGAATCTCACCAGGCTCAAGGTTGACTCAGCCTCCCATCCTTTCTAAGGTAGGTGAAATGAGGACCCAGATTGTGGGGGCAATAAGCTGACTTTGTATAAATATACAAAAGTATGAAGGCTATTGCTTAACGCATTGTAAGCTGCCCTGAGTCTCCGGAGAAGGGCGGCATATAAATCAAATTTTAAAAAAAAAGAGTAGAAGAAGGGGGGAGGGGGGAGGAGGAGAAGGAGGGGGGAGGAGAAGAGGAGGAGGAGAAGGGGAGGGGGAGGAGAAGAAGGAGAAGAGGAGGGGGAGGAGAAGGGGAGGAGGGGGAAAGGAGGAGGAGGGGAGGAGGAAGAGTAAAAGAAGTGGAGGAGGAGGGGGGAGGAGAAGAAGGGGAGGAGGAGAACAGGAGGAGGAAAAGATGGGGAGGAGGGGAGGAGGAGGAGTAGAAGAAGGGGAGGAGGAGGCAGCGGAGGAGAAGGAGAGGGAGGAGGAGGGGAAGGAGGAGAAGGGGAGAGAAGAAAGGGGGAGGAGGACTGACTATAGTTTACCATATGCCTTTCCATGGTCCAGTTGTTTGCTCCGTCGCCAATGACAATTGCTGTTTTTTCCAAGCAGGAAGGCTCAAATCTCTCTTCTCTTCCTCTTTTACTGCCTGTCTATTATTCCTCACCAACCCTCATCTTTACTTATTAAAATAAGCATGATCCATCAAGAAATAAATATTCATTTAGAGACCAAAGTCACAACGCCACGGAACAAAAAGGTGACTTATGTCCAGTTTTCACACATAAGGTACAACTCTTCACCGCATTCCCACAGTCGCGGGATCAAAAGTGAGACGCTTGGCAACTGGCATGGACTTATGACAGTTGCACTGTCCCAGAGATCACGTGGTCTCCTTTTCGGACCTTCCCAGCTGGGTTCAGACAAGCAAAGCCAATGAGGGGAAGCCAAATTCATTTACACGACTGCATGGTTTCCTTAACTACCGTGGTTTGTTTTTTTCTTTATTCTGGCAAAAAGCGTCGTAAAGGGGGGCACAACTCACTTAAACAACTTTCTTGCCTGTCCCTTGGCTGCCAGCAACTCAAGCCTGGCCCAGCAAGTTTTTATGCAGTTGATGGTAGCCTATACTCGCAGGCCAGTCCTCGGATTCTTTGCTTCGTTTTTGGCTCACGAAATAACATCATGGTAGCTGCAGTGACTCAGTGCCTAAGATGCTGAGCTTGTCGATTGAAAGGTCGGCAGTTCAGCAGTTCGAATCCCTAGTGCCGCTTAACGGGGTGAGCTCCCGTTCCTTGTCCCAGCTTCTGCCAACCTAGCAGTTCGAAAGCACGTAAAAAATGCAAGTAGAAAAAATAGGGACCACCTTTGGTGGGGAGGTAACAGCGTTCCGTGCGCCTTTGGCGTTGAGTCATGCCGGCTACATGACCACGGAGACGTCTTTGGACAGCACTGGCTCTTTGGCTTTGAAACGGAGATGAGCACCGCCCTCTAGAGTCGGGAACGACTAGCGAGGGGAACCTTTATGTTTAGACTTCTGTCTATTTCAGTTTCCTTCTGTGAAGAAGGAGGGGAATCTAAGCTTGGACATGGCCCACTGTTCTTCGTTGTTTTTTTTTTTTGTTGAAGTCAGCCATTTAAGCCCCTGGGCTTTTAGACAACTTAATAAACTGCCAAGTTAAAAAAAAAATTGGAGGTTGGAATGACAAGCTTTTAAGCCTCTGGACCAGCACCTCCCAATAAAAGAGAGAGAGAGAGAGAAGACTTTTTTGGCAACCCAAATGTTGTCTTTGCAAAAAAGCGGCTGCACAAAGAGAAGGAAAGAGAGACTTAAAAAACACACATGGAATCGTTTTCAAAATGCTACAAGGTTAAGGGGCATTTTGGGTGCCCCCTACTTCACAGGGGCATCCAAGGAACAGAACAGAACAAACAGAACAGAACATATGGAAGGGAAAATATGGAAGGGAAGGGAAGGGAAGGGAGGAGGGGAGAGGAGAGGAGGGGAGGGGAGGGGAGGAGAAGAGAAGAGAAGAGAAGAGAAGAGAAGAGAAGAGAAGAGAAGAGACGTATACCATTTCAGACAAATGGCTGTCCAATCTCTTCTTAAAAGCCACCAGTGATGGATCACCTACAACTTCTGACGGCAAGCTATTCCACCGGTTCATTGTTCTCACTGTTAGGAAATTTCTCTCCATTCTTGAATGGAAATTGTTTTATTCTAACTCTGGAAAGAGTCCCATGTTTCCTCTCCCTGCAAAGATCTCAGAAGCCAAATGAACCTGTGTTTTGAGAGACCAGGAAAACTGCATTTCCGCTTAGCGTTCCTGGTCTCCATAAATGAAATTTTCCATCAGGGACTGCCACGGGATCCCGTAGCCTTCTTTTCCTTCCTTAGGACCTGGATTTATCTCAACCACCTGCAGAGGTTCTGTTGTGGTTGTGTTGCTGCTTCTTAAAACCAAGGTTTGCAATTCTGCTTGCTCCTGTAAATGACCCTCAGGCTTTAGACAGGTCAAGGGTAGGCTTCAAAAAGTTTAGCAAGGGGTTCCCTGCCTGGTCGCTGGGTGGGCGTGGCCATGGTGGGTGTGGCCTAATTGGCCTCCTGCACCATGGCGGGGAGGTTGCCTTCCCTGGGCTCCGGAAGCTTGACTCGAGCCTCCGGGAGGGCGAAAATGGCCTCCCCAGGCTCCGAAGCCCTCTGGAGGCCTTCCCAAACTTCCGGTAGGCCCGATTTTCACCCTCCCCGAGCCTCAACACATGCCCTGCACTTATCTGCATCCAAAACGGGCCCCGTGGGGACTCCTGGGAGGGGAGGGGCGGGATGGGAGGGGCCAGCCAGGAGTGGGATTTGAGGGTTCTCCAAATTGCACAGAATCTTAGCTAAAGGTTCTCCCGAACCCCTGCAGACCACCCCTGCAACTGACAAAGGATTCGGTTCCTGAGGTTATCCCATTCCTGCCGGATTCAAGCTGATTATGTGCGATCGGCTTCCTGCAGATTGAATCAAGAAAATGCTCCTGCAAAGAATTTCTCTGTGGGCTTCGGACTCCTCGAAAAGCCTCCTTGTGTTTCACACTTAAGTGGAAATGAGACCCCACACCTCCGATTTTTCCAGTCTTAGCAAACAGACCATGAGCTAATTAAATCATCTCTCATTATTCTGGCTTTCCATCCACCTCCTGCTTGGAGCAACAGAGCAGCTGACCCTAGTCTAAATCGGAAGTAGATTGTTATTCAAAGACGATCATCATCATTCAAAAAAAGGAGTACTATCATAGCAAACCTTGGATCCACCTAGGAAAAGCAGTACAGGGTTATCGGTATTAAACTTTAGAGCAGGGGTCAGCAACCCGCAGCTCTGGAGCCGCATGTGGCTCTTTTATCCCTCTGTTGCGGCTCCCTGTCGCTGGTCGGCACCACAATTTTGAGAGGACCTTCCAGTTGGGGGGTGGGAAGCACGGCGCACCAGGAGGAGACTCTATGGCAAGGGGCAAGTTTTCCGGTCGGCTCCACAATTGATAGGGCTTTCAGTTAGGACAGGTAGAGGAAAAAGGACATTGCACTAGGAAGAGACTGTGGTGGAGAAACCGGACTTCCGGTCAGCTCTAGAATTGAACGCGGGGCTTCCGGTTAGGAACTTTGTGGCTCCCGGTGTTTTCTTTTCTGTGGGAAAAGGGTCCAAATGGCTCTTTGAGTGTTTAAAGTTGCCGACCCCTGCTTTAGAGGAAGAATATAGGTAAGAAGTTGATTAAGGGCCCAGCCTGTTTTGTGAACCTGCCAACCTGCCTGTGCTGAAGCCAAAGGAGGGCATTGTTTAGAGCGCTCCATGGCTGAGGACCTGGGTACTTACGGGATCGCCTTCTGCCACCAGTAGCCTCTCATCGGCCAGTACGCTCCCATAGAGAGGGGCTCTTCAGGGTGCCGATGGTCAAACAATGTCGACTGGCGGCCCCCAGGGGGAGAACCTTCTCTGTGGGGGCACCTACGATCTGGAACGAGCTCCCCCCAGAGATACGGAGGATCCCAGATTTACGCACCTTCCGCCATGCCCTCAAGATCTTTTTATTTCAACAGGCTGGCCTGGCCTAACCTCCCTTTTAATTGTAAATTTTAAATTTGTTTTAAAACAGTAGGGGTGTTTTAATTTGTTTTGGGCCAAATTATTTAATGTGTTTTTATATTGTCTTTTAAATTTTGTAGTTTTATCTTTTGGCTGTTCACCGCCCTGAGTCCTTCGGGAGTAGGGCGGTATATAAATCCAAAATTTTTTTTAAAAAAATTTAAAAATTGTTCACAATTCCCTTTTATCTGACCATTATTACTATTTAGCATATGATGTGAACATGACAGAAGAGAAGTAAACTTTTTAAGCCCTCTTAGAGTTTGTTCCTCACAGTCTGAGAGTCCTTCGGTTGGCTTTTTGGCAAACTCCAAGCGGGCCTTCGTGTGTTTTGAACACTGAGGAGAGCTTTCCATCTAACCACTCTGCCAGAAAGCCCGGATCGGTGGAGGGTTACAGTGATGGTTGTCCATCTGGAACTCTCTCCCATCTCCACACAGAATCTCTGGAGCTCAGTCAGAATGACCATCAGGTTCAGGGTCACGTCTTTTACTAAGGCCCTTCTCTCACAATTGCTCAGTTTGACCAGGCGACCAGCTCTTGGAAGAGTCCTGGTTGTGCCAAACGTCTTCCATTTGAGAATTATAGAGGCCCCTTTGCTCTTAGGAACCTTCAGTACAGCAGAAATTTTATTGTACGCTCCCATAGAGAGGGACTTCTCAGGGTGCCGTCGGCCAAATAATGTCGACTGGTGGCCCCCAGGGGGAGAGCCTTCTCTGTGGGAGCACCCACAATCTGGAACGAGCTGCCCTCGGAAATACGGTTAATCCCAGATCTTCGGGCTTTCCGCCGGGCCCTCAAAACATTCCTATTCATGCAAACCGGCCTGACCTAACCTCCCTTAAAACCACTTTTAAATTCTTTAAATCTGAATCTACCCTATAAATTTGAGATGTTTAATTTAATTCCATTCTAAATCAAACTATACAATTGTATTTTTAATCGGTTTCTGAATATCAGTATTCTGTATTTATCATTTAACTGTTCACCGCCCTGAGTCCTTCGGGAGTAGGGCGGTATACAAATCAAATAAAATCAAATCAATCAATCAATCAATCAATCAATCAATCAATAAATATTGTAGCCTTCGCCAGATCTGGGCCTTGCAATAATCCTGTCTCTGAGCTCGGAGGGCAGTTTCTTTTCTACAGGTTGTTGAGGGCTATATTCTGACTTTGTAAACTGCTTTTCTGCCACCTTTTTCAGTACCTTTGTAACTTTGAATAGTCACTAAACGAACTGTTGTTGAGAACTATCTGTAATTGATTATTCCGATAACCAAAGCAATGTCAATTCCATATCCGGCAGAAACTTTGCCCCAAACCAATGCAGACGACCATTTAAATTAGTTTATTAAAATCATATTTAGCAGCAAAACTTATGCAAAACTTTGTGACCTGATCTCCTTAGTGTCCTTTAGACGTGAGCGTTTTAACTTTGAAACAAAATCGACTTCAAAATGCCAATATTTCTGGTCCAGCGTGCACAGTCCAGCAAAAAGGGACTTGTTATATTTCTGCTGCTACATAACTGAGTTAGATGGACAGAAGAGGGACGTGTCAAGGGCGAGGAAGTAGCGCCCTTATTTAAGAACGTCGCTCGAAGGCTAAATAACATCTTTCTCATTCCTCATTATGTTGAAGAAAGGGGCTACAACTAACTCCCTACAGCTACTGGATCTCTGAGTTTTGAGTAGTCCCCTTACAACATATACAGAATACCATCCAAGATATGTAGGTTGTCTCCAACATTGAAGCTTGGTAGAAAAGTTCAGAAAAGCAGCATTGCGCCAATGACGGTTCCTGCTTCCTAACCAACACGTTTTTGCTGAATAAAGCAAATATTTGATCAATGGGGAGCCCTTAGTAAAGCACCTCTTACCAATTAGCAGGGTATGAACGCTGCTTCCTTTCCATTCCCAAAAACCTTTGACCTGTGTCCATCATGAATGAGGATGCCACTGGTATGTTACATCATCGCATAGCATCTTCTCGGGAGACGGAATGGCTGTAAAATTAATGTACACACCCAAAATGACCACATCGGTGGAATGCCGGTAGCTATTCTGGATTGCTCGGCCCAACCAAGTATTTTTGGACCTCTCAAATCTGGAGTTTTTAGAGGGTAGAATTTAGGCTTGTCTGTTTATTTGGCTGGCTGGAGTGGAAGTCCGTATCCGGCTCCCAGAAAGGACCAGTTCCTGGTATTTTTCCACCACGTCCTGGTAAATGGGGCCGCTGTTCTTCAGCGCAAACTTAACGGCTGAGTCTTGGTAATGGGGTTGAAAGCTCGGACAAGGATAATGCCAACATTCTGGAGAAGAAGATACCACAGGTTGTAGCGCCACACAGACGGAAGCCGGGGTTTTTCCTGGAAGCAGACATCTGTACCTGTCGAAAAGATAGAGAACAATAACAATAACTGTTAACGTTGTTTATGGGGATTGCATTAAGGAAGGCAGCATCATAAGAGCTGCGGTGGCGCAGTGGTGAGAGTGCAGTACTGCAGGCTACTTCTGCAGACTGCCGGCTGCCAGCAGCTCGGCAGTTCGATTCTCACCAAGCTCAAGGTTGAGTCAGCCTTCCATCCTTCCGAGGTCGGTAAAATGAAGACCCAGATTGTTGGGGGCAATAGGCTGACTCTGTAAACCATTTAGAGAGGGCTGTAAAAGCACTATGAAATGGTATATAAGTCTAAGCGCTATTGCTATCTCTGCAATGGTGGCACAGTGGTTAGAATGCAGTATTGCAGGCTAATTTTGCCCACTGCAGCAGTTCGAGTCTCACTAGCTCAAGGTTGGCTCAGGCTTCTATTCTTCCGAGGTCAGTAAAATGAGGACCCAGATTGTTGGGGGCAATATGCTAACTCTGTAAACTGCCTAGAGAGGCCTGTAAAGCACTGTGAAGTCTAAGTATATATATATACTTAGTCTAAGTGCTATTGCTATCATGCACCGTATTCTACAGACTACTTAAAGGTACAGGTAATCCTCAACTTACAACCATTCATTTAGTGATGGGTCGAAGTTACAACAGTACTGAGAAAAGTGGCTTTTGACTTTTTTTTCACACTTACAACCGTTGCAGCATCTCCCAAGGCCACGGGATGAAAATTCAGGACACTTGGCAACTGGTTTATATTCCTGACCATTTCAGTGTCCTGGGGTCATGTGATCCCCTTTCGCGACCTTCTGACGAGCAACGTCAATGGGAAATCCAAAATTGACTTAACAACCATGTTAGTCACTTAGCACCTGCAGGGATTCACTCAACGGCTGGGGCCAAAAAGTGTTGTGGCCCGTCAGTGGCCTGTGCAGCTCGTAGCTGATTCCGACAGCAAGGAGGCTGGTGTGGTGCTGCGCCAGCAGCCTCTGCAGCTGGCACTTGAGTCGGACAATGAGGAGGCTGGAGAAGATGTGGTGCCAGAGGCGGGGATTCAGCCAGGGCCTTCAGAACCTCCAGAAGCTCCTCAAAGTGAAGAGGACGAAGAAAAGCGTCTTCTGATGCAAGGGCGCGCAGAGCTGCCAAAAGGCAGGAGTGGCTCCTCAGGAGGAGGTCTCCTCGAGAGTAAGGCTTGGGGCTAATTGGCCACTCCCTTGGCCTATTTAAGGAGGAATGCCGACTGAAGCAATTTGCAGGGAACAACTTCATTCACATACCTTCGTGTCTTGTCTTGCTTATCTTATCAGCTTCCTGCAAATTGCTTCTGGGCATTCTGCCAACCACAGTAAGCTTTCAGTTATTATTCATTGAATTCTTGGCAGCTGTTACTGCAGTTAATTAACAGCCCGTTGTTGTAAAAGACTGGTTTATTTAGTAAACTAAGGTTTGAACGGACTTTGTGTGTGCCGCGTTCTTTGGGGTCCGTAGCTGGGGCAGAACAGAAAGGTTGTCTAATGAGGCAAAAACTTACATAACAAATGTCTCACCCAGCAGTAGAAATCTGGGACTGTGTTGTGGTTGTAGGTCTACCGGTATTTTAGACTAAGCTGAGATAAGACCTAGATTTGCCAGGTCTCATTTAAAGCCATTTGGAAGCCATAGTTTTCCCCTGGGCTGCTGAAGAATGAAACAACACATTGATCTTAAACTGGAGCTGTTCCTGTTGGGTATCTTACCGGAGAAATTCAGTAAAGAAAATACATATTTGATTACACATGTAATAACGGCAGCAAGAATGGCATTTGCACAAAATTGGAAAGCAGAAAAAAATTCCTGCAAAGGGAGAACTAATTAAGAAAATATTAGAACGGGCAGAAATGAGTAGATTAACGTTAGCAATTAGAGGGAAGGAAGAATCGGAGTATTACAAAACATGGGGGCAATTTTATCAATCGATAGAGATTGAATATAGACAATGGACAATGTAAAAATAAGAAATTTGGGGAAAATACGTTGCAACGCGTTAAATTTAAACGTAAGAAGAAAGATAAATATGTACTTAGAAAATGATGATAAATGTTAACAATACAAAAATTTTTGCACCCAGATGTTACACTGATTGATTAACGATGAAGTGTTTGTTTAAAAATAAAAATAATAATAATTTTAAAAAAAAGAATGAATCAACCGTCCAAAGATGGTATTCAGCTGGTTCGGACAAGTTTGGGCCGGTATTCAGCCGGTTCACCCCAGTTCTATGCCATCCTATTTAGGCACTTTTTTGAGCCCAGACGCATAAGCAGAAGGCTTGCGCGCTCAAGCAAAGTGTACGTGCACACACACATTTGCGAACCGGTAGGGAGAGTAAGTAAATACTCCCCCTGCAACCGTCCAAGATGATGGTTCTCCTTGCGATGAGGCTGAAGAAATAAGCCTAAATTCTCTGCCAAAGGGAGATATTGGCCCTATTGCAAATACACACTGAGAGGACTCTATTTTCAGAGATCCACTAGGACACTGGGAAACTGAGAAACTGTCATGAGTACCACCACTACCCAACTGCTTGAACAGAAGGTACACAATCGTTGACCACAATAGCGCAAGGCACCAGAAGTCCCTTTTCATAGGCAGCAGAACTGAGACGGAAGTAGAAAAGTCAGAACAAGAGAAAACGGAAGAGGAACAAAACAGGAAGGGATTGAAATCCAGCTTTGGAGGTCGCCAGTGTTGACCCTCCATAACTCAACTACCTGGAAGCCTCCTCAGATCATGCCAAATCTCCAGCGCCGAAGGGAGCTTGCGAAACAGCTAATGTAGTGGAATGTAGTCTGGATTCCCAGGAGGGAAGGGCTGCATTCCGGGTGACCAAGAGAGAGAGCCAAATTTAGACATCTTTTCAAAAGGAAACTGGACTTTGTTTCTCCTTGAAGACGTTTCCCTTTTCATCCAAGAAGCTTCTTCAGTTCTGACTTCAGTTCTTAGAGGCTTCTTGGATGAGAAGCGAAACGTCTTCACACACACTAAAAAAAAGTACAGTTACCTTTTCGGGGGGGCGGGGGGAAGCACCGTCGGGACAACCGTGACCTGGATCTCCGTAGACAAAATTTAGATAGTTTAGTTGGGAAGAAGAGAATCAACACACAGCGACTCGTGATGGTGAACCTATGGCATACGTGCCAGAGGTAGCATGCAGTGTCCTCTCTTATGGCACACAAGCTGTTGCCCCAGTTCAGCTCCGCCACGCATGCGCATGCGCTTCCCACCAGCCAGCTGGTCTTCGGGTCTCTGCCACATATGCGTGGGGGGCAGGACATGTGTAGGGGGCCATGCATGCATTGATTTTTGGGGGTTCGGTTGCGCGCACACACATGCGTGCACGCACTTTGGGCACTCGGTCTGGAAAAGGCTAGCCATCACTGCCCTAGAAGATCTCTGAGTACATTTTAATGATGGAAATGGTTTGCTTTAATTTGGCAAGATTCTGTCTATAGGTGAGGAACAATCCTGTCTATAAGCAGGGACTCTATGGGGGAGTTCCATACTTGTTGTGTCCCGTCAGCAGCCTGTGTGGATTGTAGCTGATTCGGACAGCGAGGAGGCTGGTGTGGTGCTGCGCCAGCAGCCTGTGCAGCTGGTACTCGAGTCAGACAATGAGGAGGCTGGAGAAGATGTGGTGCCAGAGGCGGGGATTCAGCCAGGGCCTTCAGAACCTCCAGAAGCTCCTTTAAGTGAAGAGGACGAAGAGGAGGAACCTCTTCTCGATGCACGGGCGTGCAGAGCGGCCAAAAGGCAGGAGTGGCTCCTCAGGAGGAGGTCTCCTCGAGAGTAAGGCTTGGGGCTAATTGGCCACTCCCTTAGCCTATTTAAGGAGGAACGCCGACTGAAGCAATTTGTAGGGAACAACTTTAGTTCACTCTCCTTCGCGTCTGGATTCTCTGCAAATTGCTTCTGGGCTTTCTGCCAACCTCAGTAAGATTGTGATTATTTTATCTTTGGTTTCTTGTAGGCTGTTAAGAAAGTTTATTAACAGCCTTTGTTTTGAAAAAGACTGAGTTATTTTAGTAAATTAAGTTTTGTACAAATTTTGTGTGTGCTGGGGCAGAACAATACTGGAGGTGGCTGCTGGCTGCTCTCTACTCTCCACATGTCCATCTTTTTGTTACCATATTGATATACAGATAATCCTCAACATAGGACCACAATTGAGCCCACCATTTCTGCTGTTAAGCAAGACAGTTGTTAAGCAAGCTTTGCCCCCCCATTTTACATCCTTTCATGCAACCGGTATTAAGTAAATTGTTGCAGTTGTTCGGTTACTAAACAGGGTTGTTAAGTGAATCTGGCTTCCCCGTTGTCAGAAGGTCGTGACCCGGGATACTGCAACCGTCATAAATACGAACCGGTTGCCAAGGGGGCCGAACTTTGATCACATGACCATGGGGAGATGCTGCAACAGTCGTAAGTGTAAAAATGGTCATCAGTGACCTTTTTCATTGTAGCTTTGAATGGTCACTAAATGAACTGTCGGTTATAACTTGAGGATTACCTGTATTTACCATGGTTGCGCCATCCCGAGGTCATAGGATCATCATTCGTGACCTTCTCAGCTGGCTTATGATGAGCAAAGTCTATGGATGGACCTGGATTTGCTTAACAACTGTTCTGATTAGCAATGGAAAGTCTGGTCTCAATTTTGGCCGTAAGTCGAGGACTTCCCATAAAGCATTGATGGTTGCGCCATTCAGGTACAGACTCCTTCTCAGATCATCTTATGGAAAAATAGTGTTGGTTGAGGTGTGCAGAGTACAGGTAGTCCTCAAACTTATAACAGTTCATTTAGCGACCGTTCAAAGTCACAACAGCACTGAAAAAGGTGACTTACAGTATGACCATTTTTCACACTTATGACCGCTGCGGCATCCCCACAGTCATGTGATTTACATTCGAACGCTTGACAACAAACGGTTGTCGTGTGCCCGGGGCCATGCGATCCCCTTTGGTGACCTCCCAACAAGCGAACTCCATGGGGGAACCAGATTCACTTAACAACCATGTGACTCATTTAATAACAGCAGAGATTCCATTAACAAGCGGGGATGAGGGAAGTCGTAAAACGGGATGAAACTCACATAACAAATGTCTCAGGACCGTATATGTTGGTACTCTACCAGGGATGAAATCCAGCAGGTTCCGACAGGTTCTGGAGAACCGGTAGCGGAAATTTTTAGTAGGTTGGAGAACCAGCAAATACCACCTCTGGCTGGCCCCAGAGTGGGGTGGGAATGGAGACTTTGCAACATCCTTTCCCCAGGAGTGGGGAGGGAATGGGGATTTTGCAATATCCTTCCCCCAGGAATGGGGTGAGAATGGGGATTTTGCAGTATCCTTCCCCTGGTGTAGGGAGGGAATGAGGATTTTGCAGTATCCTTTCCCCTGGAGTGGGAGGGAGTGTAGTTTTGCAGTATCCTTCCCCCAGGAGTGGGGTGGGAATGGGGATTTTGCAGTATCCTTCCCCTGGAGTGGGAGGGAATGTAGATTTTGCAGTATCCTTCCCCTGGAGTGGGGAGGGAATGGGGATTTTGCAGTATCCTTCCCCTGGAGTGGGGTGGGAATGGAGACTTTGCAGTATCCTTCCCCTGGAGTGTGGAAGGAATGGGGATTTTGCAGTATCCTTCCCCTGCCATGCCCACCAAGCCATGCCCACAGAAGCGGTAGTAAAAAAAAATTGAATTTCACCACTGTACTCAACCGTGGTACTTTCCGTATCTGGTGAGGGAAAATATTTAGGAAAGCCACATATCTTACCTACTGAGCATTTTGGGAGGCATAATGTTCCCTTGAGCATCCAAAGGTGGAGCCCGACACTCACTTCTGAACTTCAGGTGCTCGCACTTGTTCACTTCTTTCTGCGTTAGGCTCAGGACTCGTTTCTTCTGCCTGAGGTCCACAAAGAGGCCTTCCCCTTCAATGAACTTGGTGTAGGTGTTCCCATCCAAGAGGGAAGGAGGTGGGACCGGTGGCTCAGCCATAGAGGGCTTCCTGGGAGCAGTAATCCATCGCCACGTGTTGCTATCGAAAGGCACATCCGGTCTGGGCCCATAGACGGGGGGCAACCTCCCTACATCCAACCAGGTGTGGTAGCCCCAGATGTGCCAAAGGACAGCTTCCTCAATCGGACAACGCATTTTCTGGAGAACTTTGATCTTGGAATCTGTGTACGGAGGCTTCTGTGTAGCTAGTTTGTGGTAAGGTCGGGGAGAAAACCCCGGCCATGGTATGTATTTCTCTGCACAGAGGTAGTGCCTCTCTTTCCAGGTAGCCATCTTGAAAAGGCCCTCGGAGGAGTCCTAGTTGGGAAAAAAAAGAAATCGGCTCATCATGGGCTAACAGTCCAGGGGTGAAATCCAGCAGGTTCTGACAGGTTCTGGAGAACCGGTTGCGGACATTTTGAGCAGTTCGGAGAACCGGTAGTGGAAATTTTTGAGTAGTTCGGAGAACCGGTAAATACCACCTCTGGCTGGCCCCAAAGTGGAATGGAGACTTTGCACTATCCTTCCCCCAGGAGTGGGGAGGGAATGGGGATTTTGCAGCATCCTTCCCCTGCCACGCCCACCAAGCCACACCCACTGAGCCAAACCACGCCCACCGAGCCACGCCTACAGAACCGGTAGTAAAAAAAAACTTGGATTTCACCACTGTAAGGGTGTCCTGACACCACTAGATGACATCGCTGCCTTAGAAGAGTGAGGAAAATCCTCAGGGACGACTCACACCCTGGTCAGCGCTTCTTTATTCTCCTACCATCCCGAAGAACAGTTTTTATCCATGGGCTGGCACTTTCCTGAATGAAAAATAACCCTACAACCAGGGGTGGGGCTGCTGGAGGTTTGTAGGGGTTCGGGAGAACCTCTAGCTATGATTCTGTGCAGTTCCGAGAAGCCCCAAATTCCACTCCTGGCTGGCCCTGCCCACCCTGCCCCCCCCTCCCAGGAGTCCCCACACGGCCTGTTTTGGATGCAGGTAAGTGCAGGGTGCACACGGAGGCTCGGGGAGAGCAAAAAACAGGCCTACCGGAAGTTCAGGAATGCCAGAAACGGGCCCATTTCAGCCCTCCAGAGCCTGGGGAGGCCATTTTTGCCCTTTCGGAGGCTCAAGGAAAGCCTCCAGAGCCAGGGGAGGGCAAAAATGTCCCCCTCCCATCACGGTGCAGGAGGCTGACTAGGCCACGCCCACCATGGCCACATCCACTCAGCAACTGGGCAGAGAACCCGTTGCTAAAATTTTTGAAGCCCACCTCTGCCTACAACAACATAGTACGATTGACTTGCGGAGGCAGCGCGACGTGCAATCAGTTCCCACGATGCAATAGGACCGGGTGTTTCTTCGTTTAGCAGGATTCACTGGGCGACGGATTTTCTGTCTTTCACTGTGAGTTGTATTGTGTTGTGCGGGGGGGGGGGCACGGTGCAGGAAGGGAAGCTCAGCCGATCTCATTGTACACATGTTGTACTCCGACCATAAAGGTTTCAATTGAATTGAACTGAATTTAAATTTGAATTGGCTCACAGCCCTCACAGAGCTTCAACAAGGTCATGATATTTTATTCATTTGATCCGTCTTGTATGCCGCCCATCTAGCTAAAGAGCGACCCCACAAAGCTTACAGACAATGAATAGAATGTCAATTTTATTCAATGAAAGGGGCTGGAGGCTAAAACGGATGAAGAATTGGGTTGAAGAAATTGGGTTGGTCTAGTCCAGGGCAAAGAAGGACCAGGGGTGACATGAAAACAGCGTTCCAATATTTATATGTGTGTCACAAAGAAGAAGGGGAGGTCAACCTAAATTCCAAAGCATCAGAAAGTCAGGCAAAAAACAATGGACGGGAATAAATCAAGGAGAGAAGCAAACTAGAATTCATGAGAAATTTCCAGTTTTGAGAACAATTCATCAGTGGAACTGCTTGCCTCCAGACGTTGTGGGTGCTCCATCACTGGAGGTTTTTAAGAAGAGATTGGACAACCATTTGTCTGAAATAGTCTAGGGCCGGGATGGCGAATGTATGGCACGCGTGTCACAGGTGGCACACGGAGCCATATCTGTGGGCATGCGAGCGTTGCCCTAGCTTAACTCCAGCATGCATGCCTATGCCAACCAGCTGATTTTTGGGCCTTCTGGGCCCACCAGAAGTCGGGAAATGGGCTGTTTCCGGCCTCCGGAAGGCCTTTGGGGTGGTGGGGAAGGCTGTTTTTTCCCTCCCCAAGATTTCTAGAAGCCTGGGGAGGGTGAAAAGGGCCTTCCCCACCCCCCTGGAGGCCCTCCAGAGGCCAGAAACTTCCGGTCGGACCAGAAAACTCATTTTTTTTTGCCCTCCCCAGACTCCAGAGGCTTTCTGGGAGCCTGTGGAGGAGCCTGTGGAGTACGTTTTCAGCCTCCGGAGAGCCTCAGGGGTGGTGGGGAAGGCCGTTTTTGCCCTCCCCAGGCTCCTAGAAATCCTCTGGAGCCTGGGGAGGGTGAAAAACGGGCCTACCAGTTTTTCACCTGCCATCACGTGCCGAAAGCGGAGGGAGAGCGGGGTGGTGGTGTTCGAGCGTGCATGCATAGGGAGGCAGGGCACATTGGGTGTTGGCACATGCGTGCACGACACACACACCCCGCGCTCCCCCCGCTTTTGGCACGCGATGGCAAAAGGTTAGCCATCGCTGGTATAGGATCTCTTGCTTGACCAGGGGGATGGACTAAAAAACGTCCAAGGTCCCTTCCAACTGTTATTCTGTTAAAATGCAGGATAAAACGTTGAAACGATAAATGAACATCTTCCATTTCAAAATGCAATTAAAATAAAACCAGGCAGGAAGTCTATCTAGAATAGATGTCAGGCTAAGTGGGTTTGGGTAAACAGTATCGTAGAAATTTATAAATTGTGGGCTTGCTTGGCAAGGGGGGAGGAGTTATTATCTTCAAAACAGATTTATCGGTATTCAACTGGGGGTGTGTGTGAGAATTTATGTATATACATGTTTTGTTTTCTTTATCCTTTTTTTTTGGTATGTAGTCTTGTTCAGCTTTGTTTTGTTTTTGTGTATTCTTCCTTTTTTTTTTTCCTTTTGGGAATGTGCATTTTAATATTTTGAATAAAATTAAAAATTGCATGCAGCTGCTGAGTGGGGGGGGGGGGAGAGTGCACATAGGGTGGAAATGTTCCATCAGCCACCTCCAATTTGGTACACCCCCATTGGGGCCACAGGTTAGTTGGCATAGCCATGTTTCCAGGGGTGGGCTTCAAAAATGTTAGCAAAGGGTTCCCTGCCCAGTTACTGAGTGGGTGTGGCCATGGTGGGTGTGGCCTAGTTGGCCTCCTGCACTATGGCCGGGGGTGGTGGGTGTTTTTGCCCTCCCCGGGCTCTGGAGGCTTTCCTTGAGCCTCCAGGATGGCGAGAATGGCCTCCCCAGGCTCTGGAGGCCCTCTGGAGGCCGGAAATGGGACTGTTTCTTCCCGAACATCTGGTAGGCCCATTTTTCACCCTCCGTGAGCCTCCACGTGCGTCCTGCACTTACTTGTATCCAAAACAGGCTGAGGAGGGACTCCTGGGAGGGGAGGGTCAGGGTGGGTGGGGCCAGCCAGGAGTGGGATTTGAATCTTAGCTAGAGGTTCTCCCGAACCCCTGCAAACCCCCAGCAGCCCACAACTGCATGTCTCCAAGGCCATTCGGGAGGGCAAAAGGGTGGAAGAGGATTTGACCTTGGAGTGGGGGGGGCAAGATCTTCCAGAGGGTGGGAGCCACGGCAGAAAAGGCTCTTCTGGATCCCTCCAGTCAAAATTCACTGCCTGACAGGGTCTACAACATGTCCCTTTTGCCAGCACAAGTGGGCTGGGCTAATCCTATCGAGTGAAATGATTTCTCAAATATGTTATTTAAGCATCCTTGGCGAGACCATTCTGGCTTTTGTGTCCCAGTCACACTCTGCCATCTCCTTCACTCCTCATCTGCCTTGTAATATCCTTTTTGTTCCTAGTTTAAACGGAATGCCCAGCCGAGTTGGAAGGGACCTTGGAAGTCTTCTAGTCCAACACCCTGCTCAAGCAGGAGAACCCGCACCATTCCAGACAAGGGGCTGTCCAGTCTCTCCTTAAAAATTTCCAGTGATGGAGCACCCACAACTTCAGAAATTTCTCCTTAGTTCTAGGTTGCTTCTCTCCTTGACTAGTTTCCTGTTGTGGCCCGACAGCGGCCTGCGTGGATCGTGGCTGATCCCGACGACGAGGAGGCTGGTGTGGGGTCGCACCAGCAGCCTGCGCAGTCGGCGCTCGCGTCAGACAGTGAGGAGGCTGAAGAGGATGTGGTGCCAGAGGCAGAGACTCAGCCTGGGCCTTCAGAACCTCCAGAGGCTCCTTCAAGTGGAGAGAGCGAAGTGGAGGAGCCTCTCTTCAATGCTCGAGCACGCAGGGCTGCCAAAAGGCAGGAGTGGCTACTCAGGAGGAGGAGGTCTCCTCGAGAGTAAGGTTTGAGGATAATTGGCCACTCCCTTAGCCTATTTAAGTCGCACGCAGTTAGTAATTTCTTGCTGGAAACAACGTGTAATTATTACAGAGCATTTTGGAGAGTGAGTGTCTTATCGTATCTTGTTTTCTGGGCTGGTTGATAACCTTTGCCGGACTTTGTTGATTCTTGGTACATTATAACTTTGATAAGGACCGTTGGTGTGTGTCACAATCCTTGGGAATCCGGAGCTGGGGCAGAACATTTCCATCCATCGCTTCTTGTCCTGCCTTCAGATACTTTGGAGAATAGTTTGACCCCCTCTTCTTTATGGCAACCTTTCAAATATTGGAACGCTGTTATCATGTCACCCTTAACCATACATATGGTGTGACAGCAACTGCAGCACTTGGAAATGTTCGTTGCCTGAAGCAAAGCCCAGGCAGTTTCAATCCAGAATTTCCAGCGTTAGAACGAAATACACCATTTGTGGACATCATCGGTCCATGCTGTTCTAGGATATGTGACTGGTGTGTTGTCTTTTTTTTTTTTTTTTTTTAAATAAATTATACTGTCATTAATTGAATTTAAAAATTAAATCAACAGGAAGAAAAATAAACTGGGAAGAAAATTACAAAAGAGAAAAACAAGCGAAACGAAAACCATCCCCGTCTATTCAGAGATACTTATACAGAAGTTCTAAACATTTCAGGGAACGGTAGCCATATTTCATTATAATCACCCCTCGATAATCTACATATCAATGCGGATGATTCATAAATTGCTAACCACTTTTGCAGATATTAAGTTCTCTGGATTCTATATTTAACTTTCTAATGCTGAAGAATTAAATGTTTTAGATATAAATAGAGCATGGAGAATCCACTTTAACAGAGTAACAGAAGTTGGAAGGGACCTTGGAGGTCTTCTAGTTCAATTTCCTGCTCAGGCAGGAAACCCTATATCGGTGATGGCGAACCTATGGCACGTGTGCCACACGTAGCCACATCGATGGGCATGTGAGCTCAGCTCTGGGGCGCATATGCGCTGGCCAGCTGATTTTTGGGCCTTCTGGACCCATCAGAAGTAGGGAAACAGGCTACTTCCTGCCTCCATTTTTCTCTCTCCTCAGCCTCCAGAGCCTTTCTAGGAGTCTGGGGAGGGCGAAAACAGTCTTCTCCAACCCCCCGAGCAGTGGTGGGATTCACGTAATTTAACTGGTTCTCTGCCCTAATGATTTCTTCCAACAACCAGTGTGCCAAACTGCTCAGAAAGTTAACAACCGGTTCCCCCCGGTTCAGTGAACTGGCTGAATCCCGCCTCTGCCCCCGAGGCTGAAAACGGACCATTTGCCAACTTCCGGTTGGACAGGACTCCTAGAAAGGCTCTGGAGGCTGGGGGACAGCAAAAAATGGGCCTACTGTGCCATCACGTGCCAGGAGCAGGGGAAAGTGGGGGGGGAGGGTCGCGCACGCATGCGTGGGGGCAGAGCACATAGAAT
>WNWU01018907.1:0-18772 GCA_012654045.1 Ptyas mucosa | reverse complement strand
TTAAATTGTTAAATTGTTAAATTGTTAAATTGTTAAATTGTTAAATTATTCAACTATTCAACTATTCAACTATTCAACTATTCAACTATTCAACTATTAAATTATTAAATTATTAAATTATTAAATTATTATTAAGTAATTAATTATTATTAATTAATTTAATTATTTATTAATAATTATTAATAATTATCATTAAGTAATTAATTATTAAAATTATTATTTCTTTGGAGCAAAAATCAATATAGGGCCCAGTCTTATTTTCAGGGAAACACAATTGTTGATTACATTCCGATGTGTTGACATGAGCAATAAATCAGAGTAACCGGAACGTAATGGTGTGGTAGTCACCCGATAGCATGCCCTCTACCAGAGGTGGGCAACTATGGCCCTTTTATGACTTGTGGACTTCAATTCCCAGAATTCCTGAGCTAACATGGAATTCTGGGAGTTGAAGTCCACACGTCATAAAAGGGCCATAGTTGCCCACCCCTGGCTTATACGAGGCCTTACAAACTACCATATTCTCCCCAAAATAAGACCCTGTCTTATTTTTTTTCCCCACAAAAAAGGCACCTGGTCTTATTTTTGGGGGGAGGGGGGGATGTTATCCACTGACTCACCTCACTTGCGTGCTTCTACCCCGGCCTCTTTTTTGCTATCCGAGGCCTTCAGGAACTTCTTCACCCATTAAGGCCAGCGAGGCTTTCCTGAAGGCCTCTCTAGCCAATAACAGAACTCTGGATTGATCTAGAGCTCTGTTGTCGGCTACAGAGACCTTCAGGAAAGCCTCACTGGCTGCAGAAGAAAGGAGTCAAGGTATGCGAGGCCTGGCTGCAACTACCTAGCTTAAGTTTTACCTATGCACCCTGTAGTGGGCGTGGTCTTAATTAGGGTTTATTTTGGAGTTAGGGCTTATATTGGGCGCACATATTTTTTTTGACAAGTTTTATTGGTTTCCCCCCCCAATACACACCCACATATTTTATGAAACAGAGTATTGACCATATCATATCATATCATATCATATCATATCATATCATATATAATTCATCATATCTGAGCTCTGGTGGCTCAGCAGACTAAAGCAGTGTCATTAACAGTTATTAAGATCAGCTGCCTGCAATTACTGCAAGTTCAAATCTCACCAGGCTCGAGGTTGACTCAGCCTTCCATCCATTCTAAGGTAGGTAAAATGAGGACCCAGATTGTGGGGGCAATAAGCCCACTTTGTATAACATATACAAAAGTATGAAGGCTATTGCTTATTGCTTAATGCATTGTAAGCCACCGTGAGTCTCCGGAGAAGGGCAGCATATAAATCAAAAAAATTTTAAAAAATTAAATAAATATCCAAATTTATTTTACTTAGTTATGGTTTCTGCCAAAGTGTTCTTTTTCCATATTTGTTCATCAAATCTTAATTTTTCTATTCTTATTTTTATAAATGGTATCTTCTTTCACCCTCAAATTCTATTTTTTCTATTCTTAATCATATGCATTCTCCTTAATTTTATTTTTAATTAATTCATTCTTTATCTAGCCGCCCAGAGTCCCTTGGGAGTGGGGCGGCATAGAAATGCAACAAAATAAATAAATAAATACATTGTAATATATTTAAACATATATGGCTCAGCAGACTAAAGCAGTGTTATTAACTGTTATTCACATCAGCTGCCTGCAATTACTGCAAGTTCAAATCCCACCAGGCTCAAGGTTGACTCAGCCTTCCATCCTTTCTAAGGTAGGTAAAATGAGGACCCAGTTTCTGGGGGCAATAAGCTGACTTTGTATAAAATATACAAAAGTATGAAGGCTACTGCTTAACGCATTGTAACCCGCCCTGAGTCTCCGGAGAAGGGCGGCATATAAATCAAATTAAAAAAAAAAACATGTTCGGGGATGCCTTTCTTCTTTTTCATCTTTTTTGTTTTACAGCAATCTTTCTTTTCTTTCTCTTCCTCTCCCTCCCTTCTTTTGTCCTTCCTACCTTCTTCTTCCCTCCTCTCCTATTCCTTCTCTACTTCCCCTTCCTTTCTCCCCTTCCTCCTTTCCTCTCCCCTATCTAACCTTCCCTCCTACTCTTATTCCCCTTTCCTTTCTTCCTCTCCTCTCCTCTTCCCTTTCTTCTGTTCCTCTCTCTCCTTCTCCCTTCTTTCAATCTCCCTACTCCTTCTTCTCTCTCTCTCTATTGCTGTATTCATTTTCAATTCAATGCTTTTTTTCCCCTATGGTGTCCAGGCATCCCCGTTTCTCTCTCCCTTTATTGCATATATTCCTCAAGCTAGGATTTACTTTCTGAGTAGGTCGTATTTTCGGGGAAACACGGTATTTTTCCACGATAATCATATGGATAAGGATGTCACAACCACAAACGGCAGGAAGTGTCAGGCACAAAGGATCAGGACCCTATGTTAAGTCGCAATTCAGAAAAGATTTATGGCTCAGGCTATACACAAGGATCTAGCCAACCAAAGCTCACTACTAAATTGGCACCAGAATTCTGGTCAACGGAATTCAAGAGGAGTTGCATTCAGACCATGTGTGGCAACGTAATGACTCTAAGCTGATGACTCACTTCATTCCATCACCACCAGCCCCAGCTCTGCCTGCTCTTCTGCTACAGGACGCAAGCAACGCACGTTCTACTTTATCTTAACTCAATGCATTCAATCGTCTATCATCTATCTACTGCCTGTAACAGCCGGCTGCCCCCAATGCAGTTACAGCCACACAACTCAAATCCACAAGGTTCCGTTGCAAGAAGATGACTAATCAAATCAATTTTCCACCGCTGCTTTCCATCTTTGCTTCCAAGATCCCATCCAGTCCTTGCCAAGGTTGTTTTGTTTTGTTTTTTGTTTTAAAGGCCTAACGGTCCAAAATTAATCCGGTTCTTTTATCCCTCTTTCTTGAAAGCCATCAACTCCCAAATCTTCCCAATTGCACACGTTGGAAAAGAGAGGAGGAAAAACCAGAGTCCACGCAATAAACAAACCACAACTTTCCTGAGTGTAAGAAGAAGCTTAAAAATTATCTTTAATCGATGCCGAGTACGAACAGATGGCAAAAGTAACAGAAGCAGATAAACCAGCACAGTTGAAAACTATGCTTTAAATATATATATATATATATATATATATATATATATATATATATATATAAACTCATAACATTTGTCGCCCCGCCCCACCCCAAAAATTGACAAACCAAACCGGTTGAGCCATGGTTAAATCAAATCAACAATAACGTGATCGTGAGGTACATTCTTGACTCAATGTAGAAACAATTTGCATATCATGGAAATCAAAAACGCCCATCTGCTTTGTGGTCCTGATGGTACATTTGTCAGATAATCGCTGTTTTGTGAGAAAACTTTCAAATTAATACTGATTCATTAAACTGAGGATTCTGAGAAGTAACCACATACATTCCTACACACAGCCGTTGTGTACATGATATTTGAGCTAACGTACTGGGGGTGTGTGTGTGTGAGGGAAACATGTTATCGTAACCTAAAAAGGAAAAAATGAATTCAATTTTTTTTTCCTTTTTGGGGAATGTCTGAAATCAGTCATAAAAAAATATCTTCTTGTTAATGTTGGTATCCAAGCAAAATATACATTTGATATTATAAGAAATGGCATGGAGACAGTTAACCAAAGTGAAATATCCCCCTCCCAAATAACAGTAGAAAAAGCTCAAAAATGATAAATTATATAGATCGTAGCTGGAGAAATCAAGAAAGCTAGGCTAATTCGACAGGCATCCACAAATCATTTTTCCCCTGATAAATTAGAATAAAAATCCCAAATTGATTACATACTCTTGTCTGATCATACATGTTTTTGGATGTATTAATGTACCCTTCAGCATTGCAAAGAAAGAGGAACAAGGTTTTTTTATATAAATTTCATAAATTGGTGTTGATTAATTCTGATTAATGTCTTTACTCCTCCAGGCATCAATCATCCACTCTGAAAATGGAAAATTAGTAGTAGTAGTAGTAGTAGTAGTAGTAGTAGTAGTAGTAGTAATAATAATAATAATAATAATAATAATAATAATAATAATAATATAACAACAACACCGCTGTCCATTTCAATGGACCACAAAACTAAAAACTCCAAGGTTAAGGAATCATTTCATTTCAAACAAGCTTCTGATTTGTATGAAGGAGTTTTTTAAAAAAAAAAAAACATGGAAAATGCAGAATCAAAGTTAAATTTCCTAAAAGTGAGTTTGTGCCATTTCAAAACAAATTTTTAAAAAAACCTTTCTTCAAAGTATGTCTGAATATAGGAACAACTGACTCAAATAGAACATGCTTTTGGGGAAGGTGAGGTCCCAGTTTGGTATCTCAAATAATATGGTTTAGCAAAAAAGTACATCAGCTTTCTTGATTTTTGTTGTGATCCTATGCTACGTTTAAATGCATTAATGAGGGAATATGAGAAGGAAGAAGGGGAGGGGGAGGAGGAGGAGGAGGAGGAGGAGGGGGAGGAGGAGGAGGAGGAGGAGGAGGGGGAGGGGGGGGGGGGGGGGGGAGGAGGAGGAGGAGGAGGAGGAGGAGAATGTCTCCTGAGTCTCTCCTTTTCCTTTTCTGTCCTTGGATGGGCCAAATTAAGAACAGAACATCCATGCTGGTCTTCCCAATTCCAGATATGGCCCAGGTAGACTGAAAAGTCAGCCATGTAGTCAACTGACCAGATGGGCCCCCAGCTACCAAAGAACATTCTTAGAAGCTAACATTATTCTAATTTGGCAAAACTATTCCAATTCTTTGGGGCCCAATATGTCCTACAGAACACCTTCAACAACTACAGAAGCCAGACATTGGTCTACTCCAGATAAGCAGCAGATCAGATGTCCCCATAGAGGAGAAGGTAAACTACCGTATTTTTTCGGAGTATAAGACGCTCCGGACTATAAGACGCACCTCCCTTTTTTGGTGAGGAAAAGAAGAAAAAGAAATCTGCCTCTGCCTCCCAGCAGTTTTGCCTCGTAGCAGCAAACAGCAAACAGCCTGCTTTACTTTCACTTTCGTTTTCAGCGTTGCTTGATTAGCACAAGAAGAAGAAAAAAATCTGCTCCCAGCAATTTACCTCCTTGCAGCAAGCAGCAGAGGCCCGCGCAGCAATAGGCAATGGCGATCCCTGCAGCCTGAAACAGCTGAGATCCAAGGGACAATCAACTTGTGCTAATTAGGCTGTGCTGAAGCTAAAATGGACCATTTCTTCTTGCTGCTTGCTACAAGGAGGTAAATTACTGGGAGGCAGAGGGCAAAGGGTGGGAGGCAGTGGGGGGGCGGGGCTACATTCGGTGTATAAGACGCACCCAAATTTTCACCCCCTATTAGAGGGGGGAAAGGTGTGTCTCATACTCCGAAAAATACGGTAATTCTATAACCGGATGCTCCCTTCTCATTGCAAATCCTCCCTCAGTGGTAACAAGTCTAGGCAAGCCTGCAACCCTTCAGTTTGCTCCACTACTCCCTAATATAGTAATTTTCCAGGAGGAGGGACGTTGGGGAGCCCTCATTCAGATACTCCCAATCTGGTTGTCTCCAAGCTTAGATCTCTCCCCTCAGTAAGAAGGAGAAGAGACCTAGCTCTTCAAGACAAGAATGATGGTCTCATTTTCTCTCAGCTATATGCAGTGGAGATAGGAGACCTACTGCCAAATAAGAGCCTTGGATAGTACAGTGGTCTAAAGCACCCTGTTACTAACACCAGCTGCCTGCAATTATTGCAGGTTCGAATCTCACCAAGGCTCAAGGTTGACTCAGCCTTCCATTCTTTCTAAGGTAGGTAAATTGAGGACCCAGTTTGTGGGGGCAATAAGCTGACTTTGTATAAATATACAAAAGTATGAAGGCTATTGCTTAGCGCATTGTAAGCCGCCCTGAGTCTCTGGAGAAGGGCGGCATATAAATCAAATTTTTTAAAAAATAAATAAAAAAATAAAAAATATCTGCCTCCAGACTGAAATAATGAAGCTCAGAAGCAACTTCTTCAGAACTTCACCTTCTCTCCACTTTCTCTTCCAGGACTTCCATTCTCCGGCTTCAACTAATCACCTTCTTTCTACAGAAGCTTCCGGAAGTGTCTGAAACTTCCAGTCTCCAAGTCCTTGCAAATATTACCCTTCTTGAAACAAATGAAGTACTGACCTGACTATCTTGTTGACATCCAACCTCAAGGATGGGTCATTTTTTTTTTCTCTTTCTCAACCCGATGCTCGGATGAACTTATTTTTTCCATTTTCCATTTCATTTGAAAATGTAGGAAAAGGGGCCAGGATAAGAATGGCCTTCCACTTTTTCTCATGTACGTTGAAATCTAACGAATGTGAAACGGGTTTGAAATTGTTCTTCTCCTGCCCGATATTTATCTTTTTTTTTTCTTTCGTCGCATTGAAAGAAATACCATGTTTGCCCAAAAATAAGACCTCCCTTGATAATATGCCCAATCGGGCTTTTGAGCGCATGTGCTCTAATAAGCCCTCCCCGAAAATAAGCCCTCCCTGACAATATTTAAACGCATGGGCATCTGGTCCCCGCCATTACCTCTGGTTAGGGTTAGGGAGACAGAGCTGGAAATCAGGTAAGACAGCAATCACATGCCCCAAAATAACAAGACTTCCCCGAAAATAAGGGTAAGTGCTTATCTCAGGGTTCAAAAAAATATAAGACAGGGTCTTATTTTCAGGGAAACACAGTAATTCGGTAACATACTTCTGAGGCCTGCAAGGGCCACGCTAAAGGTGCTTAGAATGTGAACAGGCATGATCTTGAATGTTTTGCTTGGTTAATTTCTGAATCATCTGATGAATCCTAGCATCCATGTTTCATGTTTTTGCACCGTGGGAAACTTTAGATCCGCCTATGGGTCCTACAACCCTTGGACCTCATCGGGACATGGGTTCTAGCTCTACTCTGACTGGTCCTCCCCATCTGGAGCCCATCCCTCACGTCTATTCTTTTTTACAGACCACCGGTTCCTTAATAAATGGCGGGGTAGGGGAGAAATGAAGACCCTGAAAAAAATATTAGGAAGACTCCTGTAAACAGTCCGATGTACCTTCAGGTCTTGCGTAGACATTTCAGTACGTCTAGTGCAAAGCCAAGAGTTTTAACAGAAAGGCACAACTTTGCTAGATGTCATACATGCCAAATGCCGATGCGATATGAGCTTATAGCCTTATTCCATATTTACTTAATTCCTTCGCCGTGAATTATACATGAGGAGGCAATGCTTGTATTTCCAAGCTACAGCAAGCCCTAAAGATTGTCTCATCCTTGCCGAAAAGCAAACAAGGGAAGCCATAACCCCAAAACCACTGCATGCAGTACTCTCTCGTCAACATGCAGAGTAAGGATTGAGAACAGTAGTAGTAGATAAACACAGGTGTAGACAACCAAACCAAGGAGCAAAGGTGTTAACTAAGTTGACTGAGGCCTCAACTCCCTGAGCAAATGGCCTTCTATGGCACTAAGCTGTTTATTGCAGAGATAACACAACTGTCAAGTCAGTTTAATGCAAGGATACCTTTCAGAGAAGGTAGTTTAAGGCTACCAAAGCCCATCCTCTGGTTGTACCGAGGAAGAGGTTAACCAAAAGGGATTTCTGATATGAAATGTGGAGTTGGCCTTGTTCTTTAAATCCTTTTCATTGATCACCGGAAAGGAAATGAGCTTCCTCGGACAAATATTCCCCATTGATCTGGCTCACAGAAGCCACACAGCTTTCTCAGTGGTGGGATTCAAGTAATTTAACAACTACTTCTCTGCCCTAATGATTTCTTCCAACAACCAGTTTGCCAGACTGCTCAGAAAGTTAACAACCGGTTCCCCCGAAGTGGTGCGAACTGGCTGAATCCCACCACTGAGCTTTCTACACCAGTATTCCTATTCTGAGCAAAATTGTGTTACATTATTTTGCCTTTCCTCTGCCCCCACCCCCCCCACCGTCTCCCTTTCACTTTAAACTCATTGTACGTCTTTTGTAGTTTCTGGGAAAATGACATTGAGGAATGGAAGGGAGGAAGGGTCTAATGACCCATGTCACTACGATCCATGTGTAAAAGAAACCTCCCCAACTCTGATTTTTTAAAAAAAGGAGTCGTTAAAAACCGTTGATACCCCCGCATCGGTTAAAAATGATATATTATTTCCTTCTGTAGCCCTAGAGTTTCAGGCCTTGGAATCTTTTTAGAAACTTTATCTTGAAAAGTTTCCCTCAAGCAAAAAACTGTAAACATCAAAGAATGTTCGGAATGATTTTTTTTATTTTTATTTTTAAAGGAAAGCAGAGTTATGTTGGGTTCGTGACATCATTTCTATTATTCCTGTCACCCGTTAATTCGGACCAAGCATAAGCTTTGGGGTTTGTTTGTTTGTTTGTTTGTTTGTTTCCAAAGCCCTGGAATTTTTACATTTTAAAATCCCAAGGAATTTGGGGGAGTTTGAAACGGGAACGGAAATAACGGGGCAGTTCGGCTGGGAGTTTTGGTAGCCCAGTTTTGGTCAACTCCCGTTGGCTTCCCATGGAGATCCTAGGAAGGTTTTGTCCTTTTATTTGGTGACAGGATGCCAAGGAGACTTCCTGCCAAGGAAGGATGACAACTCTCAAGAGCACGCGCACAAATGCACACCCCACAAAATCAAAAAGAAAAAAAGAAAAGAAAGCAAGGCAAGATGCAGGCAAACTCTTTAGAAGTAGGCTGGAGGAAAACTGAGTTGTGTAGGGGAAAAAAAAAACTGATTACGACTTACTTGGCAAAGGCAAAACCAAGTTGCAAAGTCATCCTGCCTCTGAAGGAAGAATCCAGAAGGGCGGTGAAGGTGCCTGACAGTTGGTAGTCCGGCTCTCCTACTTCCTCTGTGCCCCCCCCTAAATTCACTCTCTCTCTCTCTCTGTGGTGCCCATGTTGGGTAAGGCGCAATGGGTCAGCTCGAAGCTCGAAAGTCAGAGTTCATCCGCGAGGTACCTTCCAGCAGTTCAGTGGGTGTGAGGATAAAAGGCACTAAAGCAACAATCTCAAATCAATCCGTTGTGTCCTGGGGGAGCCCCAAAATCTCTTTTCCCCCCTCCACCCCCATCCAACAACAGCTGTGGAAAGAACTGGGCTGCAAAGTTGAATGCATATAATAAATACGTTTTTATTTTACATTCTAAGAATGCACCAAAAAGCATGCTTCTGCACCTTTTTGTTGTTGTTGTTGTTTAGTTTTGTGTTTCCTGATTTACAGACTCTTTTAGGCATTGCTATATATAAACTGACCTTTAAGTTTCCACAAGAGTTTCTCCCTTTAAGGGTTGAAGTCAGTTCCTTTCCAACAAGGCCAAGGCAAAAGCCAACTAATTTCCCTGAGTAAACACAGGAAAATAATTGAAACTATGTAATGAGTGCTTCCTGGCCCTTCGGTCCCAATAAGCAATTAAACAGAAAACAAAACAGAAAGAAGTATTATCATCATCATCATCATTTTTTTTTTGGTTGTTGTCTTTTTTTTCTTTTTTTTTTTAACCAAACTCATGCATTAATTAATTGGAGCTACGCCTTTTCATCAAAGAGGCCATAATGCTGAATATTTGGAACATGCTTTGATCTCCAAAAGTTGTTGTACCCATTTGACTAACATATGCACTTAAATACAGTACTTTTTTTTTTCGGTTACTAATTAGATACTTCGTAAAATCAAAAGGAGTGCACTTTTGGTGAATGCAAATTGAAACCAAGAAATAAATAAATAAGTAAGTAAGTAAGTAAGTAAACCAGGCCTATTGTAAAGGAGGTGGGGGTCGAAACAAAAGCTTATTTCCCTATTTTCTGAGGTAATGGGCCAGGCATGCAGTTATAAAACAGAGAAGTATCAAAGTCCACATGCTTCTATTAAATTCTATTGTGCTGTCTTGCAAGTGAGGTGCTAGAAATATTTGCATCCAGTTCTGAATGGATCTCGTGACCTTTTGTCCCTTACAGACCCCCTGAGCAGCACTGCAGACATATGTCTCCCCCACCCCCACCCCACCCCACCCCACCCCTGGGATGGGTATGCCTCAGAAGGGTGTACCGCAAACCCAGAATGACCTGGCATATTTTCGTAAAGTGCTGTGGGTAAATCTGTCTACCCAGACTTGCCAACCCCTAGTCAAAGGGACTGGATTAAATCGGTCCTCCTAAGCAGTGGGAAAATATCTACTGCACTTTTATTACTGCTGAATATAGTTTGGATGCATGTTCTCGGATACATTGTGCAGGTTTTGGGTTTTGGTTTTTTTTTTTGTTTGTTTTTGTTTTTTTAAATAGAAACTATTTTTTTTCCTGTATTCCATGCATATTTGTAAAAGTCCTCTCAAGTTGATTGTTTAAAAAGTAAGTGAACGAACCCAAAAGAAAAAAAAGAAAGAAAGAAAGCAAAGAATTCTAGGGTTAGAAGCATATGATACTTATTTATAACTAGACTAGTCCCATGAATGATCGTTAACTATTCATACCCACCGGAAAATAACTTTTGGAAACGAAATTCCTTTCCCCCCCCACCAAAAATAATAATAATAATAATAATAATAATAATAATAATAATAATAATAATATCCCCCCAAAAATTGTGAATCTCGTTCATGGATCCTGAAAGCTTCTTGAGGCGCTGAGCAAAATTTGCAATGCAACCACATTAATTCGAGGTAAAGCATTCAAACGACATATTCGCCAAGCATCTACAAAGAGGGGCCACTCAATCCCCCCTTAACTTCTCCAAAAGCTACCAACGTGGTTTCGTTTTTGTGTTGTGTTGTTGTTGGGCTTTTGTTTTTTTTTTTCCCCCTTCCCTAACGTAGCCTAAACATCTGTCAGCAGCTTGGTTTTATTGACACAGTTTTGGTTGGCTATGGTGTAGTTGCCAGTTCTGAGGGTGGCCTCCCTAAAATTGTCTATGCTATTATTCACATCCTCTTCAATTTCCATATACTCAGATTTGCTGATGGTGGAGGAGCTACGGCGACTCAGGTCAGAGTCAGAGGCTAAGTTAGGAGAGCTAACTTTAAGTAACTGAGCCTGTTCCTCCCCTTCTGTTTCTCGGTGGTAGAAGTAGTTGAAGTTGGACACAATGACAGGTACAGGCAGGGCAATTGTCAGCACACCAGCAATGGCACACAAGGAGCCCACGATTTTGCCTCCAATTGTCACAGGGTACATGTCACCATATCCCACAGTGGTCATGGATACCACTGCCCACCAGAAAGCATCGGGGATGCTGTCGAAATAAGTCCCAGATTCCTCAGCTTCAGCAAAGTACACTGCGCTGGAGAACAAGATCACCCCAATGAAAAGGAAAAAGATAAGCAAACCTAACTCCCTCATGCTGGCTTTCAGAGTCTGTCCCAGAATCTGGAGTCCCTTAGAGTGCCTGGAGAGTTTGAAGATGCGAAAGACTCTTACCAGTCGGATGACCCTCAGGATGGCCAGAGAGGTGGCCTGTTCTCCTTTGGGAGGCCCCTTCTGCTCAGCCATCTCTGTGCCCAGAGTGATGAAGTAAGGGATGATGGCCACTATGTCTATGAAATTCATGATGTTCTTGAAGAACTCAGCCTTGCTCGGGCAGGCGATGAAGCGCACCACCAGCTCGAACGAAAACCAGATGATGCATAGAGTTTCCACCACGAAGAAAGGGTCAGTGAAGATGTTGGGTTTGCGGTAGACGGTGGAGTTGTTTGTGCGGTTGTGGAATACATATTTCTTCTCCTGAGCCTTTAATTCCGGCAAGGTTTCCAAGCAAAAGATTACGATGGAGATTAAGATCACCATGACGGAGACGATGGCAATCACCCGAGCCGGCCCGGAGCTCTCCGGGTATTCGAAAAGCAGCCAAATCTGTCTTTGATATTCCTTCTCAGGTAAGGGCCTCTCTTCCTCCTTAATAAAGCCTTCATCCTCTCGAAATTTCTCCATGGCCTCCTCCCCCAGTTCATAGAACTTGATCTCCTCGGAGAACATGTCCAAAGGAACATTTACTGGCCGGCGAAGCCGTCCCCCAGACTGGTAGTAATAGAGGATGGCATCGAAGCTGGGGCGATTCCGGTCAAAGAAATACTCGTTCCTCAGTGGGTCAAAGTACCGCATGCGTTTCTTGGGGTTCCCCAGCAAAGTGTTGGGGAACTGAGCCAGGGTTTTCAGCTGCGTCTCGAACCTCAGGCCAGCAATGTTAATCACCACCCGCTCACAGCACTCGTGGTCCTCGTGAGACCCTGGCCGGTAGCTGTCCTGAGGGTGGCCTGGCAAAGCCAAGGTTTCGTCCAGGTTGTCCCCAGCCATGACAGTCATGGTGGGAGACGGAGAGTTGGGGCCCAAGGCAGGAGGTGTCCCCTCCCAGAGCCGGCCAGCGAGCGATGGAGGGAGGGAGGAGGACTTCAGAGATAACAAGAAATCCGGGGTAGGATTTAGCACATCGGTGCGGGAGGTGCTGAAGTGGACAGCTCCTGGGATAGAGTTAGCTCATCGGTGCCGACGGTGCTGAAGTGGACAGCTCCTGGGATAGAGTTAGCTCATCGGTGCCGGCGGTGCTGAAGTGGACAGCTCCCGGGCCAGGAGACGGCAAGGATGGAGCAGGGGAAGTCAAGGAGATAAAACGGGGAATGGGCCGGGCCGGAGGGAGTCCTGGCTGGAGAAAGGAAAGGAAATGGGGAAGGGGGCTAGTCATTGGGTGGGGGGTGGGTGGGATGGGAAACCAGGCAGAAGAGTAAGTCGGACTGGCTCCTCAAAGGCAGGAGGAGAGTCCGGGCCTCCTCGCACGTGTGGGTGGGTAGAGTAGTGGGGGGGGGGGGGAGAGACAAAGAGAGACAGGCTATGAGATGGAGCTCCACCAGTCTTTGGCCACTTGGACTTTTCTTGCAGGATGGGCCACGCGGCGGCGGCGGCGGGCGGCTGCTGCGGCGGCGGCTGCTGTTGCACTGCGGCTCCTGCCACACTTTGCCTCCTCGCACCCGATAAATAAATAAATAAACAAACAAACAACCGCTGCTTCTGCGGCGGCGGCGGCGGCGGCACGGTGGCTGAGGTGAGGTAGCCCAGATGCCGGCTCAGCAAGATCTGGAGACTTCCCCCTGGCTCTGGGCTGGCCCTTGCTTACCAATGTGGGCTCCCCTGAGGTTCGGGGGGGGGACGGACGGCTTACGGGCATAGACTGCAAAGGATAAGAAGGTATTCATTTTTTAAAAAAAGCTTTCCCCCCCCCCTCCCTCCTTCCTTCCCTCTCCTTCCCCAGCCCAGCACCCCAAGCCACAAAAAAGGTCAAAGCAGAAGTGCCGCATGCTTCCAGGAACCCCAGCCCGGGAGGCTTTCAGGTTTGCCCACCTGAGCGGCGGCGACTCCCGCCTCAGAGTTCCACGCCCGCTAAGTTCACGGATCGCCCCCCACCCCACCCCACCCTCCCTTCCAACCCCAGTTCCAACGCGCCGCGGACAGCCTCCGGTCGGGTCATGCACTGCAGCGGAGAGTGGGAGGCGAGGAAGCAAAATAAATAAATAAATAAATTTTTTTAAAAAAATCCGTAAAGGCTGGAAGATCTTTTAAAAGTTTCGGGGAGGGGAGGGGGAGGTGTCTTCTGCAGCTTCAGATCAAAGGGGGGGGGGGTCACTTAAGATAGCGGTGCATAAGGGGCGCGAGGAAGGTGGGGGGGGGGAAATCCGTCCGGACTCAGTCGCCCCTCCACCCCGTCCTCCTTCTCTCTCCTCCCCACGCGCGGCGTCCCAGCTTTCCCGCAAAGCAGCGCAAAGTTGCTCTGGCTCTCCTTACCTTGCTGCGGGAGGTGGTGGGGGGGGACGGGGACGAGAGGGGGTGGGGGGTGGGGAGAGAGCGGTCCTGCTGCAGCGCCCGCGCTCCGAGCCCGCTCAGGATGCGTCAAGGCGCGTTCGCCCGCAGCACTCTCAGACCCCCCAGAAGCACCGCCGCCGCCGGTCGGACTGCGCCGAGGCCACCTCCGCGGACCACCACCACCGCCAACCCCCCCCAGCAACCGCCGGGCTACGGGGAAGCTGGTCAGGAGCGTGGAAGTTGTTGAGGCTGGGGGACCCTTGGGCGTCCCCCGCCTCCCAGCTCCGGCAAGGCGAGGCGGGCGAGCGGGCTGCGGGTCTGCCTTAAGGATGGATGGAGCGGCGCGGTGGTCCTCCTCCTCCTCCTCCTTCTCCTCCTCTTCCTCTTGGCGTGGCCTCGGCCGGGGCTGCCTCGACTCGGGGGGGGGCGCCGAAGAGCGGGAGCCGGCGGGCGCTTGCGGCAGAAGCGGAGTTCAGCCGAGCCGGGCCGGCCATCCCCGACCGCGCTGCAGCCTCAGCAGAAATTGCCAGCGCCTCGGCGCAGCTGCAGCTCAGCCGTTGCGCGGGGAGGGGAGGGGGGGGGAGGAGAAGGAGAGGAGGAGAAGGAGGGCGGGGGCACAGGGAGAGGAGGAGGAGGAGGAGGAGGAGGAGAGGAGGGGGCGCCCGTCCTGCGCTTCCACTGCTGCGCTGCGCTGCGCTTCCACTATCCGGCCGTTGGCGCCCCCCACCCACTCAAGGAAAGCGCCCTGCCGGCCCTCCTGCCCGCCCGCGCCCTTCCAGAGAAAAATAGACCGAGGTCACAGCGTTGCGCACACCGGTCGGAGCCGGACCCGGCGCAATGCAGCCATTGCCTGCGGCTGGCGAGGTGGGTGGTGGCGGGGCGTCCCGGCGGATCTCCCTGCGCTCTCTCCGTCTCCATTTGGGTACATCTACCCTTCCCGGGGGGGGGCGGGGGTCCCTTCCCCTTCCTTCCCCCGGCAGACCCCGGGATCGGTTCCCCCTCCCCTCCCCTCCCCTCCCCTTCCCCGGGGGCTTGGTTTTTCCTAGGTGGTTTGGATCTTAGGCCAAGCCAACCGCTTGAAAGGAACGCGGGGCCCGTGCGCTTCCTCGGTCTCCGCCGCGCAAAAGGCCTCCGCCGCAGAGCGGGGTTGCAGCAAAAAAAAAAAAAAATCTTGGCAGCCTGGTTCTGGCAAGCGCGGCTCGTCCCTGCAGAGCAGCTGCACCGGCGGGGCAGCCCTCCTTCTTTTACCTCCCCCACCCCCCACCCGCACCCGAGCCTGCCCCCGCCCGCTCCTGAATTCGGCCACACTCTGGACGTTTGCAACGGGCATGGCCAGCCTGGACGGCATGAAGATATAGGGGGAAGGCTGAGACTTAAAGCTCCGCAGGGTTGGGGGAGGGGGGGCCGCGGAAGGGGGGGGAGAATTTAGCAACCGAGGATGTCCACCCGCACCCCCCACACACACCCCACACCCCCAGTGGGAAACGAAGAAGGAGGCCGGGTCAAACCACGCCTGAGAGTGACCAGAGTTCTTAGAGGCAGGTGTTAAGGACCAGAGTTGGGTTCCAGAGGAGGGCAAGGCTGGTAAAACGCAGGCCGTCCTCGACTTACGACCACAACGGAGGGCCCCCCCATTCTGCCTGCTAAGTTAAAAAACGGGGAATGAAGGGAGCTTTGCACCCCCCCCCTCTTTTTTTAGAATCTTTCCTGCCACGGTTGTTGAAGTGAAACACTGCAGTCGTTGAAGTGACTGACACGGTTGGGAAGTCCCGTCCGGCTTCCCACCACTACCTGCCCTTGTGGACTTTTTGGTTTGTCAGGAGGTCGCCCCACCCCCCAAAAAACAACAACCCGGGGATCACGTGACCCAGTAATGACATTACTGCCATTAACCATCATTAAATAGAAGTCGGTTGCCAAGCGATAATTGTGACCGTGGGATCGTGGGGATGGTGCCACGGTCGGTTGTTAAGTGTGAAAAATGTTCAAAAGTCGCTCTCTCTTTTTGTTGTTGTTGTTGTTACTTTGAACGGTCGCTAAATGAATTGCTGTAAGTCGAGGACTACCTCCCCCTCCCTTCCTCCGCCGCCCCCCCCCCCCCCGCAGAAACATCTCTTTGGGGGTGATGGAAAGCTGGTCTCCCTGAGGTTAGATGATCTTAATCGAAGTTGGATAGGAGGGGGGGGGGCAGGAAATGGGTCTTCCCCACTGTAGCAGATCGGAAACCTGGACATTGGTTAACAGCTAACAGTAACAAGAGTTGGAAGGGAGCTTGGAGGTCAACTAATCCAACCCACTGCTCATGCAGGAGACCTGTACTGGGGATTCGAACCACCGAACTGCTGACCTTTCCAATCGACAAGCTCGGTAAATGGCAGGTTCTTTGAATTCCTAGATCAGTGACGGCTAACCTTTTTGACGTCGTGTGCCAAAAGCGGGGGGAGCACGGGGATGGTCATACACATGTGTGTCCCCACCCATAATTCAATGTGCCCTCCCTCCCCGGCGTATGTGCGTGCGACCCCCCCTGCGCTCCCTCCACTTTTGGCAAGCGATGGCACAGTGGGCCCGTAGGCCTGTTTTTTGCCCTCCCCAGGCTCCAGAGGCTTTTTTGGAGCCTGAGGAGGGCAAAAACAGCCTTCCCCAGCCTCCCGGAGACTCTCTGGAGGCCGGAAATAGCCCGTTTCCCGACTTCCGGTGGGCCCAGAAGGCCCAAAAATCAGCTGGCTGGCTCACGCATGCGCACCATAGCTGAGCTACAGCAACGTTCACATGCCCACTGATATGGCTCAGCGTGCCACCTGTGGCACACGTGCCATAGTCTCACCATCACGGTCCTAGGTAATAATTAGCAGTATAGGGAGTCCTCCACTTAAAACCACAATAGAGCCCAAACGTTCCACTGATAAGCAAGACAGTGGGGAAGTGAGTTCTGCCCCATTTTTACGACCCTTCTTGACACTGTTCTTAAGTGAATCTTGCTTCCCCCCCCCCCCCGAATTTGCTCGTCAGAAAGTCACAAAAGGGGCTCGCAGGACCCACCATCGTAAATATGAACCAGTTGTCAAGCGTCCCAAATTTGGATCCTGTGACCGTGGCGATGCTGCAACAATGGTCATAAGTGTGAAACAAGTTCCCCCCCCTTTTTTTTTCCAGTGCTGTTGTAACATTGAATGACTATTAAATAAATGGTTGTAAGTCGAGGACTACCAATATTTATCTGGGACTTTTTTTAGGAAGGTTTTACGCATCCTGGAAGGAAAATGCAGAAACTTCTGGCAGATGGCCGAATCATGGTTCATCCCTTAGCTCTTGGTTGATGGGTCCCCTTGAGGGCTCTACCACGCTTAAACATTCTGCCACAATTTAAACTTGACTACGGCTGCTTCTTCTAATGTCCTGCTCTCTTTGTTGTTGTTAGTTGCGAAGTCGTGTCCGACCCATGGACAACATTCCTCCAGGCCTTCCTGTCCTCTACCATCCACCGTAGACCATTTAATCTCATGCCAACTCCTTCAGTGACTCCATCCAGCCACCTCGTTCTCTGCCGTCCCCTTCTTCTTTTGCCCTCCATCTTTCCCAGCATTAGGCTCTTCTCCAGGGAGTCCTTCCTTCTCATTAGATGGCCAAAGTATTTGAGTTTCCTCTTCAGGATCTGGCCTTCTAAAGAGCAGTCAGGGGTTGATCTCCTCTAGGACTGACCGGTTGGATCTCCTTGCAGTCCAAGGGACTCTCAGGCGTCTTCTCCAGCACCATCGTTCCAAGGCCTCCATTCTTTGGCGCTCAGCTTTTCTTATGGTCCAACTTTCACAGCCAGACATTGCAACTGGGAAAACTGCTCTCTTTAACGGTCTCCAGAAAGGACATCGAAACCCAAGCTGGGATCTGAGATCAATGACGGCTTCATGGGGTTGAACAGACATTTCTTGGAAGGATGCTGAGATGCCTCGTGTGAATGATCCAAGTCTTATTGGAGAGAATCTTGGGGTCCAGAAAGACCACTTTTCCCATTCGTGGTTGAATGGAATGAAAAGTTGCCCCACATTCTCACGACAACATTTAGAGAGGACTTCCAGCTTCTTCAAAGGGAACAGGTCGTGCCCAACAAGGTCTCGGAAACAGTCTAGAGATGCAGCAAGGGTTTGTTGTTGTTGTTGTTGTTAGTTGGGAAGTTGTGTCCGACCCATTGCGACCCCATGGACAACGTTCCTCCAGGCCTTCCTGTCCTCTACCATCCTCTGGAGTCCATTGAAGCTCACACCGACTGCTTCAATGACTCCATCCAGCCACCTCGTTCTCTGCCGTCCCCTTCTTCTTTTGCCCTCAATCTTTCCCAGCATTAGGCTCTTCTCCAGTGAGTCCTTCCTTTTCATTAGGTGCCCAAAGTATTTGAGTTTCCTCTTCAGGATCTGTCCTTCTAAAGAACAGTCAGGGTTGATCTCCTCTAGGACTGACTGGTTGGATCGCCTTGCAGTCCAAGGGACTCACAGGAGTCTTCTCTGAGGCTTGGCGCTCAGCCTTCCTTATGGTCCAACTGCAGCAAGGGTAGAGATAACAAAATATCCTGGGACCCTTGCCACCATGGGTCGTCAGGTCAAACATGTCCCACCTCAGTTTTAGTTTGAGTTTTCCTCCATCCATACTCCAAATGTGTCTTGTACCGCTTCTCCCTGGCCTCCTTGGGAAACCAAGGGAAACCATGGGCTGGATATGCAGAATTAGGCTCCCCGGGAGTGATCTTCTTGAGTTACATTCTTATTCAAGCCATTGCAGATTCTTACCAGATTCCTGGCAACCCCTAGGTACCCTGTGGAGATCCTTGGCAGTCGTGAGTCTCATCCTGAACAGGAGGCAATCTGACCATGGCAAAGGACCCATTCTGATGTCTTCCAATTTCAGATTGCACATCAATGTCCTCCTCCTCCTCCTCCTCCTCCTCCTCCTCCTCCTCCTCCTCCTC
>WNWU01018891.1:0-28124 GCA_012654045.1 Ptyas mucosa | reverse complement strand
GAAAGAAAGAAAGAAAGAAAGAAAGAAAGAAAGAAAGAAAGAAAGAAAGAAAGAAAGAAAGAAAGAGTGGAGGAGAGGGGAGGGGAAGGGAAGAGAGAAAAGAAGAAAAGAAAAAAGAAAAGAAGAAAAGAAATGGATTAAAGTAAATAGGGCTGAACAAAATGGCTGGCAAAAAAATGTCAGTTCCATTTTATGATGCATTTTGGAGCATAATTTCCAAATCATAGGAAGTCAGTTTTTCACTTGTTTATGAAATGGTTAGACTTTTCTTTAAGAAGAATTCAGACAAATGACAATCGATTCATAGAAGGAAGGCCACCAAGTTGACCAGAGAGCTGGAATAGAGGACGGAGGAGTTGGGCATTTTTAGTTTGATGAAGAGAAGGCTGAGTGGGAATCACCCTTGAAATAAACCCATGAAGGGATGTCACTCAGAAGATCAAAAGCTCCTCTCCATCATTCCAGAGCAAAGAGCCTGAAACAACACATTGGAGGCTTTAAAAAGGCACACTTGGAATAAGTTAGAAAAAGGCAACTTCCGACATATTAGGGCAGTTACCCATTTCTGGAAAAGTGAGATTTAAACATTCCAGACTCTTCCTTATAATTGCTAGGTATCACACAAAAACATTAGAAATTTCAGTTCACCCTTTCCACCATCAAAACTATAAGTTCACCAACTTTTGTCAGTTAATGGCATCTAACCACCAAAACACCATCGCAGAGATAATTCACAGGTATTTACAGCCAAATTTATGTGATAATGGTGTTTCAATTTATTTGCTCTGCTGCTAGACTCTTATAAGCACTGTCATTATTGTTACTTAACAGAGAAGCTTCTTATTAGGAAAATTAGTAAAGGTAAAACCATGGTGCAGTATAAGGACAGGAGACAACAAATGTGAATTTTTTCTATTATGGTTTTGCCTTATACAAGCAATTATATATAGCTCTCTCTTGCTTCTGCTCAAGATAATAAAAATATTAATTAGCAATCTGCTACTTGGTTTCTTCCACCTTGACCTTGCTTTGATATTCCTAGGAATTAAGTTCCTTTTAATGGGAATATTTTTATCAGCAGTGAAAGCTAACTGAGAGATATTCTCAAAATTATAACTGCTTTCATATAATCAAGATAGCAAATCTGTGTCCCCTTTTGCATTATGGAAAGAGATAAGCATTAACAGGGAGAATACATTTTAATTTAAACAAAAAAAACCCCCTCTGAAATAGCTTTCACACTCTTAAAATGCCTACAAAGAAGATACTAGAAGAGAATCAATAAAAAAACCACACAAGATTGTTTCATAATACTTAAAATTCTGTGGGCCCACAGAAGGTATGATCTTGGTTGTGAGAACATGGCTATTCTAAGCAAATCTGGGCAGTTTACAGCATATGGGAGTTTTATGAGTCTCATAAAAAGTCTCATATAACTTTTCAAGAACTACACAGAAGTAATTTTTAAAGCTCTATTTTCAAACTAATGATGAAATTTGATTTTATATTCCCTTCAGCTTTATTGCTCCATCAGATGTATTGAATTGTGGTTTCCATGCAGCTAATTATATTTTATTCCTAATTCAATTTTCTTGTTACATTGTATTGATTTGTCAGCCGTCTAGCAGAAGAGAAGGAAAATTGCATAGCTTGGCATAATTTGCATGAAGGATAGACCAAGTATGACTTATTACCCAATGATATGAATTATTTTAAGCTTATCTCTTCTGCATCACCCCAGAAGTTTCATTTATCAATGTAAATGTAATGAACCTGCAGATCACCCAACAACCTCATTTTCTCCACATATTATTGAGTGAGGAAGATCTTTATAAAAAAATTAGTGTGAAATGGTTAAAAATGGATTTAATGGAGGAAAATACTACATACTATAACAACTTTAGTTAACAATGGTTGAGGCCGCCAGAAGAGTAAGAGCCAGAATTTTCTATCTCCCTCAATATCCAAAGCAGTAAATGAGGAAAGGGAAGAGGAAAGAGAAGATAAAAGGAAAGGAAAGGAAGATGAAAAGAGAGGAAGGGAAGGAGGGAAGGAAGGGAAGGAAAGGGAAGGAAAGGAAAGGAGGAAAGGGAAGGAAAGGGAAGAGGAAAGGAGAGGAAGGGAAGGGAAACAGTGAAAACAACAAAGATACCAAAACCAGGAATCCTGAATATTGGGAGACCTAACAGTCCTTAAATCTGGCTAATCTAAAAGCAATCTAGCGGACAAACAATTATGCAGAAATAAACCAAAGTTTTCCAAACAGGGCTGCATTGTGCAGAGGTTCAAATGAGAAATCCACGATAACATTAATGAATTCATTATACAAACCGATTGCAGCAATAACTGATACCATCACTATCTGGAAAGCATTTCAAACAATTATCTTCTTTCCATCCACGAGGCAGGCAACTACAATGACTTTTGAATCCATCTTCATATTAAACACCTATTTTAAATTTCTTCTCTTGTAAAGAATCCGCTGGAATTTTTTTCCCCAGTGATATCCAGAGTAATGGATTATTCTTTGCTTGTTCACTTGCCCGCTTTGTTAATGAGTTAAAGCAGCCAGGAAGATTTATCTTTTTCCCCAAGGGGGAAGAACTCTGCAATAAGGACAAAATTCTTCACTGATCTCATTTAGCATGAAATGCAACGTTCTTCTCATTTAAGCAGAATATCTACCTCGAAGCTGGTTTCCTGCTTCTGACTGCCTGAATAATATTTTAAAAACTACTTTTCCGTCCTCTTCTTTCTACATCCCATTTCTGTATAAGATCCCTTTTCCTCTTGTCTTCATTTGAGCCAGGTTTCTATTTTCAGACAGGAAAGTCTCTTTTCTCAAAGAACTCTCTTCATTCATCAATCTTGTGTTTCATTGTACATATTCTGACCCACAGTGTACATCATAGCTGATCTTCTATTACTATCTTTTGAAACGTCTCCCAACTATTTCACGGAGATTTGATTCTTCTCAACTTTGGGGTCCTTGATGCTTTTTGAGCTTCATGCAGACATTTTATTACCAAATTAGGTAATATTATCAGTGCTAGTAGGGAGTGGGGTGTGCTCTTATTTTTATATACTAGTGGCTTGCCCTGTTAGTGTTGGTGGGAGTGTTCTTGTTGGTTCCTTGATTAGGTTGCTGTTCGCTATTAGTTTGTTGGTCTGTGTTTGGTGGTTGTTTACTTCTTAATTGTTGGTCTTGGTGTTAATATCTGCTCATTGCTGGTGAATATATATTTGGTCTTTTTGTTTCCTTTTAGTCTTTTTTATTGTCTCTTTTGAGTGGTATGTAAATGTTGTTTATCTCTATATGCCTGTTGATGGCCAATTTGTCTAAGTGCCAGGCTTCCAGGCATTCCCTAGCATTTTTGGACTTAGCTCGATCTAGGATGCTCACAATTTCCTGGTTGAAACTATGGTGAAATCTGTCCATGTGTTGTGAAATTAAGGAGTCTCTTAACCAAAGGATCCCATAGTGTCACCCTGAGCTATTCTCTTCTATCTTATCAACTTCTTTACCAATTCTGGTTTTTGAGAAACATTTTCTTTTCAAGTCTCTCTGTTAGCTTCCTTGGTCCTTCTTAGTTGCAGAAACATTGAATTGCACAATGATTGCTGTTTTCAAATCAGCAAATCATGAACACTTTTGTGTACCACTTAGGTTTAAATGAAAGGTCACCTTCCCTTTTGTTAGTTCCAGTAAACTACTCATTCTATGAAAGAGTGGTTTAGAATACCTGGGAATTTCACCTCTTTGTCATAAACAGAATATATACTTACCAGCCCAATTGTGAGTCATTGAAATAGTGTCTTATTGCAATACTTTTTTTCCTTTGGTGGCCTCTCTGATTTCATTCTGTTTTGGAAGCTCATCATAAGCGTTTTGATCTTGAAGTAATTGTGTGTCTCCTCCACACTCCACATTACTTTGGAGGCCCAAACTCGTCGCACACAGCTATTCTGCAGAGAAATCTAACCGTTTGGGAAAATTCAGCTTGTTCATCTCTGTGTCATCCCTGATTTACCAGGAGCATCAATTTGAATTTCATTTATTTCTGATAAACGGTAACCTCAGAGTTTTCTCCATTCCAAAAATGCCATGGATTTTTGTTTTGAGTATTCAGTCAACCCAGCTTGGACTAATATTACTAGATTATAAACAAGAGTTAGATTTTCCTCAAATGGTAGAAAAATGCTTTAGAGTGTAAAGAAAATTTGTTCTTTAAAAACACATCATTCCTGAAATTGCACAACAGCCTCATCATTCTGAAGAAAGATGTAGCTGCTTTAAAGTATTGCTGAGAGATGCTAATATCCACAACCCCAGAGTAGCTTCTCCTTTGGAAACCCAATTGCTATAAAGCTTTAAATCAAATCATATACCATCATAAGAAGGATGGAATACAATCAATGAATAATCCAAAAAGCTAAAATATATAAAATATATAAAGTTAATATTTTTAAAACATAAAGTGTACAACATATTTAAAAAATCTTTAAAAGCCTATTAAAAGAGGCAAAAACATTAATACAGAAACCCTATAAAACTTAATATATGGCTAACTAAATCTATCACAATGCAACACACTCTTAACTAAAAAGTTAAATACTCATTAAGTTTCAGGCACAGGTCATCATCTGATGGATTTTAATTGTTGCTGTGCAAAAACTGGCAACACTGTGTGTTGCAGCAGGACTAATGTCTGCAAGGAACAGGGAGGTACAAATTTATCCTGCCTGCCCTCAATATTTATACAGCAAGTCTGGAATGAGGCTAGGATGAAGGTCTCTATGCAGCCCTGTAAATAATTCTGTTTCTGTATTCATCTGTGTGTGCCCCATTTTTCCTATTCTTAACTTCCTTATGACAATTAACCTCAATTTATTAATTTATTTATTAAGAAACAAATATAATTTAAATAATAAGAAGCAAATCATGTTCTTATAATCAAATACTGTTTAAATACTACTATAATTATTAATATTGAAAGGAGTATTGTTCAAATCTTTCTCTTCTCTCTCTCTCTCTCCCTCTCTGCATGTGTGTATATATATATATATTTCTCCCTAGATATTTGGCCCCTTCACTCCTTCACTTTATTGTGCTGATTGATGCTTGTGGCAGAATCCTATCTAGTCCCAACTGGGCTAATCAGAGACTATATATATTCATTCCCTGGAATTGAGTCATCTAAAAATGGAAATCCATTTTTAGGGAATATTATTCCCAATCAGGGAATAGGTCATCCATGGGCAGGAGAGAGTAAAAACAAAAAAAGTCAAGAGGGCAAGTCATAACCATGTCATTGAAGCTCTTCTTAAATTGCATGTCTGTGACCACCATCTTCACACACACATCTTTACACACATACACTCTACACACACACGTGACAGTATTAATACTTCATTGTAAATCTTTCTATCCTGCTTATTGTCTCACTCATGGGATAGGATTGTGCCCTAGTGAAGATTCAGCTCTGCCTAGAAGGTGGTGACATCTATGGACAATTGTGAAGATTGGCTGTAGAATAGAAAAGCATAAATAATTCTTAACACATATTAAACATCATTGGGTTCCAATATTAATCTCCCATTTTAATTCAGGAAAGAGTCTCTTTGAATAATATTGAAACAGACTCAAGTAGATTAGATTAACTTGATTTTAATGCCCTAGACTCACAAGATTTGAATGGGTCATTCATGAGAGAGGAATGAATTGTAATACCTAACTTCTTGACCCAGGAATTTAAACTAAAGTTAAGCAGCTTAAACTAACTAGAAATGGAGAAACCACTGTCTGGATTTCTGCTTTGGCAATGGTGATGGCTTCACATTTTTCTGGGCCATCAGAAGAACCATGGATCCCAATTTGTGGCTTCTTTACATGCCTTACTCTGCCAGAAAATGATTTGCTTCTCTTTCATTGGGTAGTCTTTGAAGACACATGGTTCCCATTCATCTTTTGTTTGAGCCCTTTCATCTGAGTTGATTCCCTCATTACTTGACACTTTCCAGTCTGAGTCAACATCAGTGGACAAGTTAACAGCGACATAAAATGAGCAGTTTTATGTTTGCGGCAGAAAAGAGAAGATCACAGTGGGGAAAGAACTGGTATTCTTCGTGTTGCTGTTGAGGCAGTTGGGGACACACAAAAAATGAAAGTTTGCCAGCTAGATAATTGCTTCTGCTGAATTGCTAATAGAGGGGCCAACTGTGCTGGTAGAATTGGGCAAGCTTAGCTTTGGTGAGCATGAAATTTATTAATAAGGCCAGGTTAGTGCCTAATGAGATTCTTCTCCTCTCAGTCTCACCTGAAAGTGTTTCAGATAAAGACACCGCCTTGCCGTTCTGATCCAGAGTAGGATTAGTGGCTCCATAGAGAACAGAAGATCTGGCCACAGAGCTAAAAGAAGGCAGATGGACAGCTACTTTCAAAAGCTTGGGCCAACATTTTAATGATCTGGAATGATCCAGAAAACAGCTCATTGTACCTGTCTCAGAAAGCACACCTTCCTCCACACACAAATGGGAAATCAAAGGGCTCCCCCTTTCCTGGGGATGGTGCAATCAAATCTTGAGGAGGAGGAGAGAGGAGGAGGAGGAGGAGGAAGGCATTCAGAATGACAGAAATGGGCAAGGAAGCTGACTTTATTCATGTTTTTAAACATTTCATGTTGCTTCTCAGAGTCCCTGAGAATAAATAATACAGTCACTGGTAGAATAAAGTCACTGGAGTTGGAACGACTTGTGAGTTTCCTCCACTGAACATCAGATTTCTCCTTCTTTGGCTGATTGTTGTGTTGCTGCAGGACTATCTAATCTTCATTCAGGTGCAAACTGTCCTAATGAAGAACTAACAAGCTGTACAGTGCGATATATTTTTGCTCTTTAGATCTATACTAATAGATCTGGTGTGTTCTTTATTTTTTTCTGGCCCTGAGAAAAACAGGCCAAGATTTATGCCATGGACTGGCCCATTGCTTTTCCATAGGCATCAGGAAGACAGTTTAGATGGGAAAAAAACCCCATTGACTCAACACTGAAGAAATGGCACTGGGTAAAAATGGGCAGAACTGAACCAAAGAAACTTCATTGGGTAGAAATGTTATTTCTAACTATCTTTCATGATTGTTTGCATTGCTAACAATGTCTTTGAAGCCTTCCAGAGAACTTAAGCCTAATCTGTTGAGAACTAAACTCCCTTTGTTCCATGAGACTTATTCCAACTACGGAACTGTAGCAAAAATGGACAGCAACTGTTCTATCTGGCAGCCCCACAGCAGAATAATAGTGAATAACAGAATATTCTGACAGTGACAACAATTCACCAGTGGAATTGCTTGTCTCCAGAAGTTATGAATGCTTCATCATTGGAGGTTTTGAAGAAGAGATTTGTCTGAAATGGCATAGGGTCTCTTACTTGAGCGGGTGGGGGAGGGGAGGGTGGACTAGAAAACCTCCAAGGTCCCTTTCAACTCTGTTATACTGTTATTCACATATAAATTTGCAATCTTTACTTTATGAAAGAGACAAGGAGGAAAAAAAGAAATTTGCTATCATATATTGTGTGATTTCAGAAGCCAAGGAGAGACAAGGCAAGTTAATACAGAGACAGGAGCTCATTGGAGAATCCCAAGGGTAGATTGGGAAATTGAAAAAAGAAATTAGAAGAGAGCAAGAATGAAACATTTTAGTTATGTTGCCAAATAAGAAATGTCTAAGAATGAGATGTCTGTCTGTCTAGGACTCAAGCTCAGGATAATTTGAAGGAAATGAAGCAGGAAGTGTGAGGGGTAGTTCTTTCTTCTTAAAGGCAGAGCAGAGCAGGAAGGAGTGCAAAATCTGGACTCAATGGGAACAGATGCTGCTATAGCCATGTTTTATTTGGAGGCTATCAAACATGGCTTCGTAGACAACATCTTTGATGTTGTCTCTCCAGCTTCATTAAAAAGACAATAAACACATATATGTTGCTGTATCCATTTCTCTGCATGGGGTACCTTCCAAGATGAGGTGCAGCAGAGAAGAGTAACTAGCATCACCTTGGTTCTTTGGTCACAAAAACATTTGTTTATGTAAAAAAATGCATAATTTCTGTCTAGCAAGAGGGCACCAAAGATATCATAATGTACTGCCCTAATCCAGTATACCTCATACTGCTTAATATTTTCATTGTAAACATGTTAAGATGGTATCTCCTACACCTTGTGCTCTATTTGCGATAGTTCAAAAATTATTAAGTTGTTCTACTGACTTGAGAAAAGCTAATTCACCAGTCATCCTAAATCTTTTGGAATTCCTTTCTCATCCTTCTCCACTCCTTTGTTTTGTGTTTGTTATTTTCCTGAGAGGGAAAGGAAATAACTGCATTTAAATAGCAATATTTACTGAAGATAACTAGGATTGTATTTCACTACCCTTCCAAATACCTGGAGGGAGGTTCTGTACCCATTGTAGCTTTTACATGTTCATTTTCTAAACTTCTAGATGGCTGCTGGCCTTTGCTGTTTATTTTTCATCATGAATAGGCGTGCCTTTCAAGCTATCCCCCTGTTCTTCAGTTGGGAATTGGCTATTGCCACAGCTGCTCATAAATATACATAAGGGAAGACTGGATTTTTTTCCTACATAGATCCTCATGAATCACTCTGGCTTGGAAATGATATGCCCTTATGGGTTGAAATGACCAGTGCCTTAGACTTCTCATTTTGGGTGCCATCTTTCAGGCAATCTTCTTGCTCATCTCAATCTTTTCTAAAAGGGGAACAAAATGTCAATGCATTTTATCAATCCATTGGGTAATCAGAAACCAGGATCTCACAAAAGAAGAAGAAGAAGAAGTAATACAAGTGAATTTCTACCACAGGTCATGATGGACATAAGTGGAGGCAACTATGTGACCGATTTAATTTTAGGATTTGTCTGTGCTGATTGTTAAATGAATGCCAGGGTTATTGAGTAAATTCTGCTATTAAGGCAATCAAATTATTTCTATGGGCATTTTCATACTTCTGAAATCAGTGCACTTCAATCAATGAAGTTGCAAAGTGAGCCAATTGTCAACACCTGAAATGCAACCATATGACCATAGGGTGGAGGGAGTTGCTGGCCATCACAATTCTGAAACCAGGTCATAAGCAGCTTTTTGGGAGGAGTGGAGAGTCTATCATAAGCTTGAATGGTTGCTAATTAATTGGTAGTTAAGCAAGGACTACCTGTAGGGGTGCACACAAACGCACACAATTGTGTATAATATGAACCAATAGTGTGTGGCGGCAGCCAAAAAAGCCAATGCAATACTAGGCTGCATTAGTAGAGGGATATAATCAACATCACGTTTTACAAAACCGTAGTTAGACTACACTTGGATTACTATATCCAGTTTTGGTCACCGCAATATAAAAAAGATGTTGAGTTTCTGGAAAGAGTGCAGAGAAGAGCAACAAAGGTGATTAAAGGCCTGGAGATTAAAACATACGAAGAATGGTTACAGAAATTGTGGATGTCTAGTTCAATGAAAAGAAGAACTAGAGGAGACATGAGAGCAGTCTTCCAATATTTGAGGTGCTCTTACAAAGATGAGGGGTGGGGGTCAAACTATTTTCCAAAGCACCAAAAGGCAAAATGAGAAACAATGGATGGAAACTAACTAAGGAGAGAAACAACTTAGAACTAAGGAGAAATGTCGGAATACCCAAAGCATCTGTTTACTATTAGGGTAGAACTTACTTAAGGCCTGAAATTGACTCAGAGAGGACCCATTCAGAGACAATTTAAAATCATCCGATAAAGCAAAAATAAGATTATTCTTCTGAAATTAGCTTGCTGGAAACTCAGAAGATAAAATACGGGGCAACGTTCCTCCTAAATTCATAGTCACTTGGGAGAAAAGTCCACCTTATATTGTATTTATTTATAGGGTTCAGGATTCATGCATAAAATCAAAAGCAGCAGAAAAAGGAGAAACCACAACTGAAACCAAATTCAGCTTTTCTGAAGCAGAGAAGGCAGGAGGGACCCCTCAAAGGAACAGACTCCAAGATATGGGATAAGGTGATTGGAGCAGCTGAGATGACTTTAAAGGTTCCAATTTTTTGTGTGCAAATTTAAATTAATTCCAAATGAGACATTTGTTCAGCACAGTCAGTAGCCGGATATAATTTATTACTTGAGAAGTTGGAGTTGATTATTCATTGGTGGTAGGTAGGAAGGGCGGAAGGTAGAGAGGGAGGGAAGGAGGGAGGGAGGGAGGGAGGGAGGAAGGCCCCTAAATATCCCACCTCTGATGAGTCCTACATTGCAAAGGACCCAGTTATTTGAGGGGCCATCTGTCTCCTGCATTTTCTGCCCATCCCATATAATCTGGTAGAGAATACTTGTAGCTCAGGACTGAACTGTAAAGTCCTTGCTGCTCTCTGAGCTTGGTTGTTTTCTTGCAGGGAAGAGGAGGAGGAAGAGGAGGAGGGGGAGGATTGTGGGGTCCTTGGTGCTCTGACCTTGTTTTCTTGCAGATATTTCATTACCCAACTCCGATGTTGATGTTTCCTAAACACTGAGCACCCCACAAGTTTTTGAAAATCTGGCTATTGTTCTAGGCCTTAGGGTAGGGAAGATGGGACTCCCCTGTTTGTGAAGTTTTGTGTTTTAATATGTTGCCTCATTTGCCATCTTGTGATAATTTTGAATTTACTTTCTGTAATTTGGCCCAGTCAAATTCATTGCTTTCAGTTGTTTTTATGTGTGTCCTTTATTTCTGGGAGCCACCCACAGCTTGGATGGAACTAACATTGAATAAATCCATTCCCAGAGGTATCCGAATAAATCTTTTTCATAATAACTTTGTAAAAGGTCGGTATCATGGCATCCTACTGAGTGGGTGGAGGTAAGCTAAAAAAGAATAGTCTAGGAAATTGCAGTGGTGTAGAGACCTTAAATTTAAACAGTCTACTTCAGTGGAGTGGACAATAGATTATGCTGCAGTTGACTAGCTTTCTAATTAGGTTTTGATTATTGTGGTAATTAGCTACAACTTGCACAATTGGAACAGAAGCTTTATTTGGATAAGGAGAGCTAATGATATTTCCAGTTATAAATAACTGGGATTTGATGGCTTGATGCCAGACATCGATTTTAACAGCTTTTCTATCACTTAATTGTTCATAGGATCCAGGTATGAATGGAAGGCTCAAACAATCGAAAGTTCATTTTGGAGTGTGCGTAATCTTAACTGCATTGTTTGTTTCTTTTTGATCTAATTGACTTAGCAAGTTCTTTGTGGCTGAAGATAAATAAGGGGTGGGACAGTCACCACTACTATTACCAAGCTTGAGTATCCTCCATGATTTAAGGTTAGGCCAGCGATGAAATCCGGCCAGATCTATCCGGCTCACTTGAACCGGTAGGGCTGGTGGTGGGAGACTCCGCCCACCAGCCGGGATGTCATCACATCCTGTTTTTAACCTTCTGCTAAGGTGACCAGACGTCCCGCTTTTGGCGGGACAGTCCCGATTTTCAACAATTTGTCCCGCGTCCAGCAGCATTTTTAAAAAGTCCCGATTTTTGGAAGGAATGCAGGACAAGCTAGGAAACGGCGGGAGAATGGGGTTTGCTTACCCCACCCACTCCCAATCTATTGATGCCTCCTGAATCCCAGTTGATGGCTAGAGGGGAAAAAACCTGTTTAAATTCTTGCCGTGGGGCTTCAAAGGCCCGCCCTACAGCTGATCAGTGTTAAAAGAAAACATAGGCGGCCCTTTGAAGCCCCGCAGCAAGAATTTAAACAGTTTTTTTTCCCTCTAGTTTTTTTTTCTCCTTGTGCAATTTAAACTGAAAACGAAACCGAAACTAAAGCAGGTTGTTGACTTTGTTGTTTGCAACATTGGAAAGGCAGATTTCTTTTTCCTCATCAAAAAAGGTAGGTGCAAACAATGGTAAATTTATGGCAAATGGCAAAAGAGGAGAGTTCAAGATTTTAAAACACAAAAGAAAAAAAAAGCTCTATTTAACTAGGGAATTGTAATAATTGAGATACTATTAATTGTATATTGTATTGAAAGTAGAAATGGTTAAGTTGTGGTTTGGAGGAATATATGGGGAAAACTATTTGGTTTATTATTATTGGTAAATATAATTAATTGATTTGTAAGAAATTGGATTGCATGGAAATAATTGGAATATTCATGTTCATATTGATTAATATACAAAAAAGATAGTTATATAACTAATTGATTTATATTAAAATGTTGAATTTGTATTAAACAACTGTAATATTACATAATTAACCAATGTGAGGATGGATATAAAAATAGATGACAATGGGAAGGGGTATAATATAGAATAGAAGTGAAAACTTGAATTTGATTAAGATTAGAGATGAGGATGAAGGGTAATATTGGTTTTTTAAAAAAATAGATGAGGAATAAATATGGCAAAAAGGAAATATAGATATTGTAAATTTAATTGAAATGACTAAACACTGTTTAAATTTGTGAACCGGCCAAATACTCTGCTCAAAGAAAATACATTGTATGTTTGTATGTGTGTTTCTAATTATTGCTATTTATTCATATTTGTTCTCTTTTATTCTTTAAAGTTTAACAATTCATTCTTTATCTTAATATATTTATATTTGTTTGGGGTTGGTTTTCTTCCCTTTCATCTTTTATATTGTACAGCAATCTTTCTCCTCAAACCTACCACCTCTCTCTTTTCTTTCCTTCTTACTTTCTCTTCCCCCCCTCTTCTCCTCCCTACTTCCTCTTCCTTTCTCCTTCTCCTCCTCTCTTCCTCCCTCTCTTAACCTCACTCCTACTCTAATTTCCCTTCCTTCATCCCTCTCTATTGCTGTATCCTTTTATGGACATGGACTACTCAGAGGACTGAAAAACTTATTTTTGACTGGTCCTTGCACTTTTGACCAGTCCTCGAACTTACAACTGTCCTCACATTTTACGTTTTTTGCCCTATCTTATCACCATGGTGAAGAGAAGCAGTTGTGAAATGAGTGACATGGTGGTTAAGAATGCTGCATGGGCATAAATGTGAGGATGGTCATAAGTGTGAGGACCAGTCAAAAGTGCGAGGACCTGTCAGAAATGACTTTTTTTCAGCCCTCTGAGTAGTCCCTATACACATAGCCATGGCCACCCAGTCACATGACCAGCTAGCCACACCCACAAAATAAGCCACACCCACAGGTGTCCCTCTTTACCAATGTTAAAATCTGGTCACCTTACCTTCTGCGCACGTGCTCACATTTCCAAACCGGTAGCGAAGGTAAGTGCATTTCACCCCTGGGTTAGGCCATTAGTATCCTATGGGATCCTTCGTGCTCTCTGAGCTTGGTGGTTTTGTTGCAAATGTTTCATTACTCATTACTCATCAGTGTAACATTGCACCAGCAATGTTACCTAGATTGGTAACGAAACACTGCTACAAAACTACCTAGCTCAGAGAGCACGAAGGACACCACAATTTAACCCTGAGTTACAAATACTCTCTTCTATCATTAATATGATACTCAAAATTTGAGGTAGGTTTACATATGCTTTTTGACTAGATGCCTAGAACACTTTTTCATTCTACATTTGTCTCCGTTATCTCCTAATCAATGCTAAATCAGGCAATCCAAATGTTAAAACTATAAAACAAATATTATCGGGCTACAAAGATACAGAAAACGAAGACTAAGGCAGATTGAATCTTTTTAATTCAAATTCTGTGGAGCCCTTGGTGCTTTCTGAGCTTGGTTATTTTCTTGCAGACATTTCATTACCCAACTAGATAACACCTTAGGGGTAACCGAACACTGTGGTAGCAGTGGTAACTTCGCACTGATGATGTTACCTAGTTGAGTAATGAAATGTCTGCAAGAAAACAACCCAGCTCCACAGCTCAACCCTGAGCTACAGAGATTTTCTTTGATTGGTCTCAAATTCAGCTAAAGATTGTGCAAGTAATTTGAAAAAAGTTCAAAATTTAAGCCCATGAAGCTCTTATGGCAAAACTAATACAGAGTTGTTACTGTATTTTTCCACCAGATGGCTTCCTTCAGTTATCGTGCATCACAGTTTACAATTCAGATTGTAGGTCCCTATTTGTTCTCAAAAAGAAAAGAAGTTCAAATTTTTAAGAGCACAACCTCATTGTCTGTGTAGTGAATACCTTTAAAAATAATATGAATAAATCTATAGATGTTTCCTTTCATATTTTCCTTCCCTCTTTAAGAGGACAACACCTCTTTCTTTATCCGTGTCAGAAACACCTATAGATTCCAAGTATATAACATTCAATGCTGAGTAAATAAAACAGATATAAAATAGGTCAGGGAAATATAGCATGTGTAAAAAAAAAGTATGCAGAATAAGGAAGTGGGATTAAAATTAAATGACATTCTCCCAGCATTTCAACAGAATTTCCTCTCGCCAGCCTGGGGTCTTCCTTGGTATATTGAAGGTTGAAGAACATTGCATGCACCGTAGCATCTGTGAGATGGACATATAAGAACTTAAGGAGAGCGGCAGAGGTGGAAGACCTGGTTCACATTCTATTTGATGGTTGCCTGTATAAGAGGGTGAGAAACAGGTACCTCACTCCATATACCAAATGAATGGCCCCATATCAAAATAACTTACCTTATGTGTGGCCAGAATCCAAAAATAACATTTAACACAGAACAGTACTTAAGCAAAATGATTCGGTTGAGATTGGCATATGTGGGACTGGTTGGGGTAGATTGTAGGGGTGACACCGAAATATAATTTTATCACATTTTATTTATCTGTATATTAAATTATTGTATTTTATTCCAATTTCATTTTAAATCGTATTGCATTCTAATTTCATTTTAAATTGTATTTTATCCAATTCCATTATAAATTGTTTTTTATCAGATTTTAGTAATAATTTGTGTCTCAAACTCCGCACTTTGATATGGTCCAAGGGCTAATCAATAAAGTAAAGTAAACTGAACTTAAGGGGAAAAGAAGAAAAGTCATTTTGAGGCATTGTTACTGCTGATCCTAAATTATGCAGCCCTGTGGATTTTCTCTTCCTGACAACCTTACGATGGCATGAATAAAGTAGGAATTGGGAGCTTGTAGGATATGAAGATCTCCATTATTCTCCAGAACAGTGTGATACTTAGGCCTTGGATAACAAAGAGGCAAGACCTTGTTTTGGTTTAAGATTTACATCACCCCTTCGAGGAGAGAAAACTACATGTGCCCCTTTTAAAAGAACAAAACAGCTCCATATTGTTTTTTTGTTCTTTTGTTTCATCCTTCGTCCTTTCTTGTGAGTATTGACAAAATCGGGAAGATATTTTTCCAGAAGAATTGTGGCCTCCTATTTTTCGGATGTTCAAAACTAAAAGTTGAAAAGTCTCCCCCCCCCCCCATCCCCTCGGCATATTTTAAAATAGATTCCTCCACTGAGCATAGAATTCAATGGTTCAAATAAGAATCTTTCCAACCCTGAGGATTTTATAAAAACAATAGCAACATTGTAAAAAGAGTCATTTCTTACTTGATATGCTCAACTTAATCCTGTAGGTAACTTAGGGAATATTTTTTCCCATTTATACATACTAAAGTTTTTACCCCACCCCCACCCCCACTTTTGAACCACAGGATTAGGGGTGGGTTCTATTTACCTTTACTACTGGTTCTCAACAGGGCCATGTGTGTGCACTCACTTTGCTCATGCGCGGACTCTTCTGTGCAAGCACAGAAGCATCTGCGCATGCGCAGAAGCATTTTGATGACGTCGGGGTCAGTGGGCGGAGCCTCCTGCCTGTTTTACTACCGGTTCTATACCCACCACTGCACAGGATGGATAGCTTTTAAAACATATCAGTCTGAACATGGACATCAGAATAAAGTTTGTTTAATTCTTCGTCTGTCAAACTCTCTGTCTGTTGTTACTGTGGTCCTGATCTGGCATATAACAATGTATTTTGTAACAATATATAACATATTCAAGTTATCTCTTATTCTGGCTTTTTAAAAAAATTCTGGCATTGTAAATTGTACATTTCCATTGTAAATGTATGATTGTTGATTTTGTTTCCAGTCCAAATAATAGATCTTTATTTCACATTGGTAGCTGACATAAATCATCTGGTACTCATAACAAGTGAGATTGATTTACAATAAAGGCTGAAGATATAAAGATCATGGTGTCTAACTCAAAATGAAAGGAGAAGGAAATTTGAAAGCAAACTCAATATTGGTATTGAACAAAAACAAGATATTCGTGACAAAAGTTATCTGGGAACAAAGTTGGATTTTGGGCTATGGACAAACTCAAGAATATTATTGATTACTAATTATGAACACCACTTGACAATAATAATATTAACAACAGTAATAGTAATGAAGCACAACTGAAACCATACAATAAATTCATAAAAACATAAAAATATCCAAGAGTACAACCATTACAAATCTTAACTACATTAAGTTAATATAGTTAAGTTAATCTTAACTTATTCTTAACTAAACTTCCTTAACTACATTCTTGAGTAGGTCGATAATGGGAAAATATGAACGCCACCCAAAGAAGAGTCCCTTGGGAGTTTGGCGGCATAGAAATGCAAACAAACAAACAAACAAACAAACAAACAAATAAATAAGCAAGCAAGCAAGCAAGCAAGCAAGCAAGCAAGCAAGCAAGCAAGCAAGCAATGGATGGAAACTAATCAAGGAAAGAAGCAACCTAGAACTAAGAGAATTTTTTTGACAGTGAGAACAATTACAGTAATCAGTGGAATGACTTTCCTCCAGAAGTTGTGGTTGCTCCATCACTTGAGGTTTTTAAAAAGAGATGGGCCACCATTTGTCTGAAATAGAATAGAATAAAAGAGTTGGAAGGGTCCTTGGAGGTCTTCTAGTCCAACCCCCTGCCCAGGCAGGAAACCCTACACCACTTCATGTTGGTTATCCAACATCTTCTTAAAAATTTCCAGTGTTGGAGCATTCACAACTTCTGGAGGCAAGTTGTTCCACTTATTAATTGTTCTAACTGTCAGGAAATTTCTCCTTAGTTCTAAGTTGCTTTTCTCCTTGGTTAGTTTCCACCCACTGCTTCTTGTTCTATCCTCAGGGGCTTTGGAGAATAGTTTGACTCCCCCTTCTTTGTGGCAACCTCTGAGATATTGGAACACTGCCATCATGTCTCCCCTAGTCCTTCTGTTCTTTTCATTAAACTAGACATACCCAGTTCCTGCAACCATTCTTCATATGTTTTAGCTTCCAGTCCAGTCCAGTAATCAACTTTGTTGCTCTTCTCTGCACTCTTTCTACAGTCTCAACATCTTTTTTACATCGTGGTGACTAAATGCAATATTCCAAGTGTGGCCTTACCAAGATATTATAAAGTGGTAGTAACACTTCATGTGATCTTGATTCTATCCCTCTGTTTATGCAGCCCAGAACTGTGTTGGCTTTTTTGGCAGCTGCTGCACACTGCTGGCTCATATCTAAATGGTTGTCCACTAGGACTCCAAGATCCCTCTCACAGTTACTACTATTGAGCAAGGTACCATATATATGGTACCTGTTCATTTTGTTTTTCTTGCCTAAATGTAGAACCTTACTTTTTTCACTGTTGAATTTCATTTTGTTGGATAGCACCCAATGTTCAAGTCTGTCAAGATTCTTCTGTATCTTGAGCCTATCTTCTGGGGTGTTGGCTATTCCTGCCAGTTTGGTGTCATCTGCAAATTTGATGAGTTCCCCATCTATCCCCTCATCCAAGTCATTGATGAAGATGTTGAAGAGTATTAGGCCTAAAACAGAGCCTTGGGATACTCCACTGCATACTTCCGTCCATGTAGATGCAGTTCCATTGAGGACTACACGTTGAGTGCAGTTGGACAGCCAGTTACAAATCCATCTGGTGGTGATGCTGTCTAACCCACATTTTTCTACTTTATCTAGTAGTAGGTTATCATCTACTTTATCAAATGCTTTACTGAAGTCCAAATAAATTATATCGACAGCATTCCTGTGGTCCACTAATTTTGTCACTCTATCAAAGAATGCAATAAGATTAGTCTGGCATGATCTGTTTTTGACAAACCCATGTTGGCTTTTGGTTATTACTTTGTTTGCTTCTAGGTGTTCAATGATTCATTGCTTGATTATCTTCCCTGGTATTGAGGTCAGGCTGACAGGTCTGTAGTTTCCTGGATCTGTTTTTTTTTTTTTCCTTTTTTGAAGATGAAAACTACATCAGCTCTTTTCCAGTCCTCTGGCAGTTCCCCGGTGCTCCAGGATCTTTGAAAGATAGAGTTCATTGGTTCTGAGATCTTGTCTGGTTCTGAGATCTTCCCTGGTATTGAGGTCAGGCTGATAGGCCTATAGTTTCCTGGATCTGTTTTTTTTCCCTTCCTTTTTTGAAGATGGAAACTACATCAGCTCTTTTCCAGTCCTCTGGCAGTTCCCTGGTGCTCCAGGATCTTTGAAAGATAGAGTTCAGTGGTTCTGAGATCTTGTCTGACAGTTCCTTCAGAACCTTGGGGTGTAATCCATTCAGTCTTGGTGATTTGAACTCATCTAGGGTAGACAGGTGTTCACTTACCATTTTCTTCCCTATTTTAACTTGTGTTCCTAAGCTGTTATTTTTGGTGCTGTTTTTGATAGGTTGGATTGTTTTTTCCTTTTGTGTAAAGACAGATGCATAAAATGAGTTAAGTAGTTCTGCTTTCTCCCTGTTGCTTGTCACCTTCTTTCCACTTTCTCCCAGCAATGGGCCAATTGTTTCCTTTACTTTTTTTTGTTTTTAATATGTTGGAAGAAGCTTTTTTTGTTATTTTTTACTTTTGTCGCAAGTTCATTGTTCATTGTGAGCATTAGCTCTCCTCACTTCATCTTTACAAGCTAGGGCTATTTGCTGATATTCTGTCTTAGTTATTTTCCCTTCTTTCCACTTTTTATACTTGTCCTTTTTATCTTTCAATTTGTCAGAGAGTTTTTTATGCAGCCATGCTGGTTTCTTCTGAGATCTATTATTTTTCTTCTTCATTGGTATTGTGCTAGACTGGGCTTTTATAATCTCACTTTTCAAAATTTCCCAAGCTTCTTGAGTTGTTTCCCCCTTGAAGATTCATCCATGGATTCCTTCTCAAGCTCTCTCTAAGTTTATTGAAATTAGGCTTCTTAAAGTCCAAGACTAGTTTGACTTTGTTCTACTACTTGTGTTTGCATAATGTTGAATTCCAATATTGTGTGATCACTTGCCTCCAAGGTTCCTGTAGCTTCAACACCTTCTATCATTTCATCTCTGTTAGTGAGAATTAAGTCCAATATGGCTGATCCCCTTGTTTCCTCTTACTTTTTGGGAAACAAAGTTGTCTGCTAGGTTTGTTAGGAACCTGTTGGATCTTCCACTTAGTGCAGAGTTTGTCTCCCAGTTGATATCAGGGTTAAAATCCCCCATTACTATTGTGATGTGCTTCCTACATACCTTAGTTAGCTGACTTGCAAAAAATTCATCTACTTCCTCTGTTTGGTTGGGTGGCCTATAATATAGACCTTTGGCAATGTCATCCCCTCCCCTTTAATATTGACCCAAATGCATTCAAGATAATTTTCATCATTGTTGTGCTCTATTTCTGTAGAGATGTAGTTATTTCTTATATATAGTGCAACTCCACCTCCTCTTTTATTTGGTCTATTTCTTTTAAATAATTTATATCCCTCTAGCTGTATGTTCCATTTGTGGGTTTCATCCCACCAAGTTTCCGTAATGGCAACAATATCATATCTGCCCTCATTTACTTGAATTTCTAATCACCCTGTTTATTTCTTATACTCTGTGCATTGGTGTATAGACATTTGAGTCCATTTTGATTGACCCTGTGTTTACTGTCTACCTATAAATGGTATAGGGTTTCCTGCTTGAGCAGGGGATTGGAGTAGAAGACCTCCAAGATCCCTTCTGTTACCTTGTTATTCTGTTATTTTCTGATCCTTGTACCATGAATACTAACCAATTTATGATCCTGGGAGCATATTGTGGATATGATGTTCTATATTTCTTGCCAGTTACTTTCTGTGTACAGTTGAAGTAATGGCTTTTGATCTCCGAAGCCCTAGATGGCTTGTCATCCAGCTCACTTAACACCATAAATCAGGAATCTCATTCATTACAGTTGCAAGGAACAAGTAGTAGAAATCAAGGTTCTAACAGAGAAGTCTGATGATCTAGTTCTAAGGGCTAAACTGCTAAGAGTGACAGGAACAGTTGTCAACTTCAGTGCAAGGTTGATTAATTTATGCCCTAAATATCCAAAGCTCCTTGACTCCCTACCCAAGTGAAGCTGAAGTTCAGCAATCCTGATTTATTAAGTTCAGCTTCTGCAAACCATGAAGGTTTGCTTACTGTGTTCTTACTCTTTTCATGGTACCATCAATGCTCCCAAAGGCCTTGTCCCTCAGGCCTGTCTTCTTTATCACTGGCCCTGTGATGGAATCTTGTTATTGGAAGGAGAAGTCAAGAGAAACCTCAGTCTTGAATCATTGTGGGAAATAGTGTAAAGGAATCTTCTCTGCATTTATCAGTTATGCAGAGTGTGCTTTAGTCTGGCAAGATTTTGTCTATTGGCAACCAGCAATAAAGAAATTGCTTTGAGCTTTTACAGTTCTTGTGTCGTTCTTATGCTTGACATACCGTATTTTTCAGAGTATAAGATGCACCTTTCCCCCACCTAAAAAGGGGTGAAAATTTAGGTGCGTCTTATACATCAATTGTAGCCCCACCCACCCCTGGCCCCCACCCTTTGGCCTGTGCCTCACAGCAGTTACCTCCTTGCAAGCAAACAGCAAGAAAAAACAGCTACTTTCAGCTTCAGCACTGCCTAATTAGCACAAGTTGACTGGATCAGCCTCCCGACTCTCAGCTGATTTGCTCTCAGCTGTTTTGTGCAGGGCTCTGCCACTTGCTGCAAAGAGGTAAATTGCTGGAGCAGATTTTTTTCCCCTTGTGCTAATCAAGCTATGCTGAAAACAAAAATGAAAGTAAATCAGGCTGTTTGCTGTTTGCTGCAACGTCACAAAATTAGGCAGAGGCAGAGGCAAAGGGAGATTTCTTTTTCTTCTTTTTCCTCACCAAAAAAGGTAAGTGCAAACAAGCTGAAATTTAGGGCAAAAGAGGAGAGTTCAAGATTTTAAAACACAAAAGAAAAAAAGGAGAAAGAAAAAGGCAAAAATAAAAATGGGAAGGGAGAAAAAGAAATGAAAGAGAAAGATGTTATACATATTTAGAATTGGAATATGAATAGTAGTAAGAAATAAATGGGAAATCATGATTGTAAAAATGAAATGAATAATAATTGGAATATTTGTCTTTGTATTTTTGAACTCTAGACAATGATAAGTTTTTATTTTTTTATTTTTTTTTTAGAAATATGAATAAGTATGATCTGTATTGAAATACCTTTAATGGTATATGGTGGTGAAAGTAAAAAGGATTTAGTTATAGCTTGGATAACAGCTAGAACATTTTTAAATTTAATTAGGGAAATTGTAACGATTAAAATATTTTTAATTATATATTGTGATGAAAGTAGAAATGATTAAGTTGTGATTTGGAGGATTATATGGACTATTTGGGTTATTGGGAGAGTTTAAGATGGGAAAATGAGTAACATAAGGAGAAACCTCTATTTAACTAGGAAATTGTAATAATTGAGATACTATTAATTGTATATTGTGTTGAAAGCAGAAATGGTTAAGTTATGGTTTGGAGGAATATATGGGGGAAACTATTTGGTTAATTATTATTGGTAAATATAATTAATTGATTTGTAAGAAATTGGATTGCATGGAAATAATTGGAATATTCATGTTCATATTGATTAATATACAAAAAAGATAGTTATATAACATTGATTTTTATAAAAATGTTGAATTTGTATGAAACAACTGTAATATTACATAATTAACCAATGTGAGGAAGGATATAAAAATAGATGACAATGGGAAGGGGTATAATATAGAATAGAAGGGAAACATTGAATTTGATTAAGATTAGAGATGAGGATGAAGGGTAATATTGGTTTTTTTAAAAAAAATAGATGAGGAATAAATATGGCAAAAATGAAATATAGAAATTATAAATTTAATTGAAATGACTAAACACTGTTTAAATTTGTGAACCGGCCATATACTCTGTTCAAAGAAAATACATTGTATGCTTGTTTGTATGTGTGTTTATCTAAAAAATTTTTAAAAAAGCTTTTTATAAAAAAAAAAAGGTAGGTGCGTCTTATACACCAAAAAATACGGTAAATCTTCCAGATTAAAGCACACTCTGCATTACTATCTGATAAATCATCTCCTCCTCCTCCTCCTCCTCCTCCTCCCCCCCTTTCTCCTCCTCGTGTTTAGAGAGATACTATCTGATAAATGGTACAAGGAAATTAGGGAGCATCCCTTACTTCCTGCATAGCAATGATTCAAGGCTGATGTTCCTCTTTACTCTTCGCTCCCATAACTCAGCGCAAATATCACCGCTCAGGTTTGTCTCGATGGCACCAAAGAACAATACAGAGAGGCTGATAAGGGCGAATATTTTCAAGCATCTGGAATTATTAAAGATTTGGGTGGAATGAGAAATAGCAATGGTTCAAGAATGATTCAGACAACATGCCAGTCATAAAATATACTTTATGCAATAGTGTGAACGAACCCAGTTCTGTGTGTGGACTTGCAGGTGTGCTCAGATTTTTCTTAGTTTTATACAATTTCTGAGTTTTTGGTTTAAAACAAAATCAAACTAGGAATAGAGCCATATATAATCCTCACCCTGGATTCTACAGAAGGATCGAAGCTGAAACCAGAATTATATTCCTTTTAATTTCCAATAGTTTTTCCCCGAGGTTCTTTTTCAACAATTTCCTATTGTTTTGGTTTGGTTTTAATGCCACAGAAAGAGCAATGAATTCTCACCTACTTCAGCAATGGTCTTTGCCTAACAAGATGGTAAAGAATGCAATGATGAAGCAGTTAAAGCAAACCTCTTTAACACGTTCTTTGGCTCAGTCTTTGTAAATAGCAATGGCTCATGCCCAACATTCTCTAGTCGTACCACAAATAACTACAACGATCTAACACAAATAGATTTCACAGAAGATAACATTGAAAAGGCACTATGCAGACTAAAACCATCTCTATCTATTGGACCTGATGGACTATGTGCATACTTCTTAAAAAAACTGTCCACTGCTACAGCAGAACCCCTAAGCATAATCTTTGAAAAATCCTTCAGGACCAGCTCCCTACCCAAACTATAGTCACTAACCATGGTCATCCCTATCTTCAAAAAGGGAGACCCCAGCCTAGTTGAAAATTACAGACCAATCTCTTTATGCTGCATCACCTGCAAAGTCATGGAATCAATCATCAACCATTCCATTACCCTTCACCTAGAAACAAACAACCTACTCTCTAATAAACAATTTGGTTTCAGAAAATTTTTTCCTGTAATCTACAACTTCTACACTGCAAGAACATATGGACTACAAATCTCGATCAGGGAAAAGCAATAGACACAATTTACAGAGACTTCTGTAAAGCTTTTGATTCAGTGATACATGACAAACTACTTCTAAAACTAAAATCCTATGGCATTTCCAGACCCCTACATAATTGAATAGCTACATTCCTGTCAAACAGACAAGTGGTCAAAATAGGGAGCACCGTATCAAATCCTGTACCTGTAAATAGCGGTGTCCCCCAAGGCAGTGTTCTAGGACCAACACTCTTCATACTATACATAAACGACCTTTGCAATCATATTATAAGCAACTGTGTTCTCTTTGCCGATGATGTAAAAATATTTAACACTACCGACAATGCTGCTACCCTTCAAAAAGACCTTGACTTTGTCGGTATTGGTCAAACAATTGGCAATTCCAAATCTCAACCAACAAATGCTCTGTCTTGCACATTGGCAAAAAGAATCAGAACACAAAATACAAGCTGTGTGGACACGACCTTGTAGATGATCCTCACTCTGTCAAGGACCTTGGAGTACTCATATCAAATAATGTAAGTGCCAAAGCCCACTGTAACATCACCAAAAAGGTATTAAGGGTTGTAAACCTAATCTTGCATAGCTTCTTCTCTGGTAATATCACACTACTAACCAGAACATACAAAACATTTGCTAGACCTATTCTCAAATACAGCTCATCTGTCTGGAACTCGCACTGCATATTGGACATTAATACAATCAAATGTGTCCAGAGATATTTCACAAGAAGAATCCTACCCTCCTCTGCTCTCAACAAAATACCTTATGCCAGCAGACTTGAAATTCTGGGCCTAGAAAACTTAGAACTACGCTGTCTTTGGTATGACCTAAGCGTAGCTCATAAAATTATCTGTTACAATGTCCTACCTGTCAATGACTACTTCAGCTTCAACCACAACAATACACAAGCACACAATAGATACAAACTTAAAGTGAACCACTCCAAACTCGATTGCAGAAAATATAACTTCAGCAACAGAGTGGTCAATGCCTAAAATGCTCTACCTGACTCTGTAGTTTCATCCCCAAACCCCCCAAATTTTAATCTAAGACTGTCTACTGTCGACCTCACCCTATTCCTAAGAGGTCTGTAAGGGGCGTGCATAAGCGCACCAGAGTGCCTACCACCCCTGTCCTAATGTTTCCTCTACTTGTATCTATTTTATGTATTCAATTCATGCTTATAATTATATAAATCACCTAATATGTTCTTGACAAATAAATAATAAAAAAAATAACATCTGGATCCAGCTTTTGGGGAACTTTCTGTATGTCCTGCAATGTAAGAAATTATCAAAACAACATTAAACTGTCTTTTTAAAAAGACTCACTTGCAAATGTCTGGCCCCAGTCAGTGCTGAAACTGCAAACCATGAGTTCATGATCCATACACTTAAAGGTGCCCAATTTAAGAGGTATTATGAGTTGGCAGTGACTAGAACTAGCTCTATTTCCTTGATCAATAAAGCTTCTGGAGATCTTCTCAAAAATCTTTCAGAAGCTTGCTTTAATGAGCAGGAAATCCTTTTGCAAGCAAAAGAAGTCACAGTGATCATTCAAAGTTACAAACATATGGGAAAAAAGTGACTTATGACCATTTTTCACACTTATGACTGTTGCAGCATCTCCCTGGTCATTGGCCACATGATCAAAATTCAGCTGCTTGACAACTAGCATGGATTTATGTTGGTCGCAGTGTCCTGGAGTCAAGTGATCAACTTTTGCAACCTTCTGACAAGCAAAGTCAATGGGGAAGCTGGATTCACTTAGCAGCCACGTTATTAATTTAACAACTGCAGTGATTCACTTAACAGCTGTGGCAAGAAAGTTCATAAAATGGGGCAAAACTCACTTAACTATCTTGCTTAGCAAAGGACATTTTGAGCTCAGTTGTGGTGATCAACTAGGGAGTGCCTGTAAGGACTTTATTCCCATAAAATGGAAAAATAATGTTTGTTTTTTTTAAAGAATATTGTAAGTTGATGTTCGCTTGTAAAATGGCTAAAAAGAAATCTGCTGCAATCATCCATCAATTTCAAAAATGTTAACTTTGTGGCTGTGTAGGGATTCTAGGCAGCTCCCTTTTTTAATGCCATGCCCCAGGTTCTGCCATTCCTCCTCCTGCAACCTGTTTATAGCTTAGATCCTCTTCATAAGTGGAAAGAGTGGAGCAAGGCCAGTGACTGGATATATCATTCTTACTTTTTGATGCCCATGCAATAAATAATCTTAATTAAAGCAACTATAGCATTAGAGAACGATGAACAGAAATTTAATAATAACTGGGAAAGTAATGATATAGCTGGATCGGATGAATGGGTGGGTGGGTGGGTGGGTGGCCAGGCAGACCAGCAGGAATGCACACATACTTTACTGTGGCCTTAGACTCAGATAAGAAACGAATACAAAATGGCACATTATTTCAAAAAAGCAAAAAAAGGTTTGCATTACTGTCTGTGTGCATTATAAATAAACAAGATGGAGGAAGGTAATTTGTCAGGGCTTCAGAACAAACACACTGACTTTTAAACAGGAGAAATAGATGGTGTGGAATTGTGATGCTGCAGGTTGAAAACTATGATCATAAATATCTCAGAAAATTCTTAAGTCAGAAATACTAAGTCTCTTTCCAGCAAATCTACTTAAGAATTATTAAGCAGAAGAAAACCTTTCCCTCTGGAGCCCCTGAGAATAAACTACATCAGGTCTTAATGGGACCATCTCATCTCAGAGTCTAACCCTTCTAGCCTTCTCAGCAAAATATCTTGACAAATAGATTAATTTATGAAAAGTCAGGGAAAATAGTGAACTGTGCTGGAATCAGGCAAAGATTTATTTCTTTCTACACTTTTTGCTTCGCTCTTTTGAGTGCATGACAGATTGAAAATGAGATAAAACCTCAGCTCTGTCAGCTATCTATAAAAGTGTGCATTAATCAAACAAAAATGGAAACATTTAAAAGTGGCTAAACAGTTTTGCTTTTCTTAAATGTGTAAGTGTGATAAGTAATCATTGATTTAACTCAGAGATAAATTCTAATGCAAGCCACCTGCACACAAACAAAATTTTATAGAAGTAGAAGGAAGTTTCAGAGTATTTTGTGAATGTAAGAAAGTTCAAGCCAAATGACATCAGATGGTGTTTGTCATGGCATTGAATGGGTCTGTCTTGAGCAGTGCAGGGCACTATTTCAATCCATGAATGAAGAGAATCCCATGTCAAGCTTTCCTGGAAAACCTCTGGAAACATCTAGTACAGACTTGTCCCATGATGTTTACCTGGAGGTTGCTGTGTTCCTGTTGGAACCTTGATGGAAATATGCAAGAACCAAAGGCAGTCAAAAGGCTGAAAGAATTTTTGAAGTCCTGAAAAATGAGACAGTATTCAGAATGGTTGAGTTATAAGCCAGCCTGAGATATGAGCTATGGTGGCACAGTGGTTAGAGTGTAGTACTGCAAGATACTTCTGCTGACTGCCAGCTGCCTGCAATTTGGCAAATTGAATCTCACCAGGCTCAAGGTTGACTCAGCCTTCCATCCTTCCCAGGTGGGTAAAATGAGGACCCAGATTGTTGGGGGCAACATGCTGACTCTGTAAACCGCTTAGAGAGGGCGGTAAAGCTGTAAAGCGGTATATACCCTGTTCCCCCCCAAATAAGACATCTCCTGATAATAAGCCCAATTGGGCTTTTGAGCACATGTCAATAAGGCCAAGTGCTTATTTCAGGGTTCAAAAAAATATAAGACAGGGTCTTATTTTCGGGAAAACACAGTGAGTCTAAGTGCTATTGTTCAATAGCAATAAAGAGGAGTTAATTTTCTGCTGTGTTCTATCTAGTGGGGCTGACATCAACTACATCCCACATTAAAGGAACGTAGCAACAACTTTGCTGAAAGAATTCAAAAATGCAAAAAGGAGGAGAAATAACAATGTGAACCTGGGAGAGGAGAAGACATGAAATAGCAACTCAAAATAACTCTTCCTGGATTTTGTATGGTATAAGAGGGAGTGCGGAGGTCTCTGACAGGCTTTTGAGATTCTGTCATTATATCCTATAACAATAAAGTAGCCTTCCTATGATCCAGTGTTCAAACTTGGTAAATTTAAAACTGGTGGACTTCAACTCCCAGAATTCTCTAGCCAGCATGCTTACTCATGCTTATTCACATCCATCAAATTGGGCTAAAGGTAGAGGGAAGCAGAACTGCTTTTATTTGTCTTGGAAATGCAAGGAGTGTTCTGATCTCTCCCTGAAGGGAAAGACTTCCACACAGCAGGAGCTATCATGGAGAAGGTCCACTATCTTGCCCTTGTCTCCTGAACCTTGGGACGATGAGAAACTCTCAAACAGGCTGTGAAGCGACAGGGAGGAAAACGGGTTAGGAATATTAGGGATGGGTAGAAGAGAATATTTGTGGCTCACGATTGAACTGTGAAGTCCTAGGTGTTCTCTGAACTTGGTGGTTTTCTTGAAGATGTTTCATTACTAACTACCATCATCGTTCATCACTTAGTTTGACAATGAAATCTCTGCAAGAAAACCACCAAGTTCAGAAAGCATCAAGGGCTCCATATTAGGC
>WNWU01018890.1:0-18052 GCA_012654045.1 Ptyas mucosa | reverse complement strand
GCATTGATGGGATTCACACAAATGAGACTCCTTTACCCCAGGAATAGAAGAAATTGTGGGCACTCCATCATTGGATGTTTTTAAGATGAGTCTAGACAGTCACATCTGAAATGGTATAGGCCCGTGATGGCGAACCTATGGCATGGGTGCCACAGGTGGCACGTGGAGCCATATCGGTGGGCACGTGAGCTCAGCTCTGACATGCATGTGTGCGCCGGCCAGCTGATTTTTGGGCCTTCTGGGCCCACCAGAAGTCAGGAAACACACTGTTTCTGACCTCCGGAGGGCCTCTGGGGGGGGGGAGGCCATTTTCACCCTCCCCAGGCTCTAGAAAGGAACTGGTGCCTGGGGAGAGTGAAAAACAGGCCTACCGGGCCCACCATGCCATCGCGTGCCAAAAGTGGGGGGAGCATGGGGGGGGCACATAAAATTATGGATGTGGGCACGTGTGCGTGTGACCCCACCGTGTTCCCCCCGCTATTGGCACACAGTGGCAAAAAGGTTAGCCATCACTGGTATAGGCTCTGCTGCTTGAGCAGGGGTCTGGACTAGAAGACCTCCAAGGTCCCTTCCAGCTGATTCATTCTATTCTAAATAGAAAAGTTCGTTCTACAATTTCCCTCCTGGAAATATTGCACAGCAGAACCTGCACATGTGAGCAAGTTCTTCTTTCAAGAACAATTGGGAGAGAGTAGAAAAGGCTAAGGGGAAAAAAATGAATGAACGGAGGCTAAATATTGTGCAGAAAGGAGAAGAGGTTCATACTTTACCAACAGCATCTTAGTCTCGCTGGCAAAAAGCTCAGGAAGAACAGATTTCAAACTTTCCAAGACCCCCCCCCCCACTCTATTGAAAGAACTAATAAGGGGGGACCGGCAATTCCTAACATGCTTTTGTGGAGTCTCTCCTCTCCTCCTAATCCTTGCTTGAAAACATTTTATTCAGGTCTGTGCTAATCCCACTTGCTTGATTAGGAAATGCTTTGAGGAACTTGACAGCCATTTTAGAGTTTCTAACTAGACTGGTGACACATTACATTAGACATACACTGCAATTTTACATTATGACATTGCATTGTGACTTCTTCTTCTCTTCAATAGAGAAGAGCTAACCAACTAGACATGACATTATGCAAAAAGGCCTTTAGTCTGATAGAAAAAAGTTTGAGATTAGCAATAACAAAATGAGGACTGAAAAACGAATTTCCATCCCCCCCCCCCCAACTGCTCAAAATTCTTTTTGAGAGGCCTTGTGTGAGTTTTGGGAACATGGCGCAGCAGGTCTCATGAATACCGTCTATCTGCCAGGTACGTTTATCTAAAGAACTATGAGCTGGAGCTCTTGACAGTTCCCCAATGATTTGAAGAAATGAGAGTTGGTAGTGGCATAGATCTGTATGGAAGATGGATTGACGATCGAGATTAAAAGAGAAATATTCTTCCCTTATCCAGTCTGTACTACTGAAAATTAATATATCTCTTTTCTGGCGCCTTGGATTTTAGATTGCCGCACCATGTTGGGTTGTTATGCAAAATTTCACAAGCGCTCCTTGAAGAGGGTGAAGGGTTTTTGCAGCCGACAAACAGGTTTTCGCTTTTGAAGTTGTGACAAAGCCGTGTTACACTGGGATTGATTTACGTTTTCGGCTTTCTTGGGGAAACATTAGTCAGTGCTACTATACATCTTTTGTTTTCCAATATGTTCCTTTTGTTCAGTTTCGATCTGAATTTTGAAAAGTGTCAAAATTCACACAACATTACTCTTCTAGAATTATGGCTGTTTCTACCTTTCCCTATAGATTGATAGAAAACAAAATAACTCAACTTTTCAGAAACAGCAAATGAGGCTGTGTGTTTCTTAGGCTGAACATGGCCTAACATGTCCCAAAGGTGTTTTTTTTCAAGAAGCAACTGGGCTTTCTTTGTTTTTCTTCAGTTTTTGAGAGATGAAGAAGCTTCTTGGATGAGAAGTGAAATATCTTCAAGGAAAAACCAAGGAAGTTCAGTTGCCTCTTGAAATAAATACTTTTGGGACAACCCTGACCTGGATGACTGAGACTCTCCATAGACATGGCCTAACACGTTGCAGCAAAGAGAGACATTTGAATGTTTCTTTCTTTCTTTTTCCAGAACTAATAAAGTGAGATGGAAGAATTTTCCAAAGTTTGCATTAAGGGCTGAATTTCCATTTGCCTTTCTTACTGCAACAGTTCAAGGTTCATTAAAAGTTGGCATCTTCATATATGTGTTCCAAGTTGGAAGGTTGGATGAGACATTTGCTCTTCTAATATAAGCCTTGGTGGCACAGTGGTCAGAATGCAGTATTACAGGCTAATTCTGCCAACTGCCAGCAGTTCTATTCTCACCAGCTCAAGGTTGACTCAGCCTTCCAGTCTTCCAAGGTGGGTAAAATGAGGACCCAGATTATTAGGGGCAATATGCTGACTCCGTAAACCGCTTAGAGAGGGCTGTAAAGCACTGTGAATTGGTGTATAAATCGAAGGGCTATTGCTATTCATCAGTGTTTAGCAGAGACAAAAGCAAACATGTTAAGGGGCTGTCTCTGATAACTTGCTTAGCTAGATTAATGGGAAGGGAAGGAGGGCTAATATGTTATGCAAAAAGGTCAAAGACTTAATCAACCAAGTTAACCTCCAAAAAGTTAAGGATCCAAACAGACTCAATTATGCACAGGATTAAACTAATTGAAACCAATTAGTTATGCTAGAATGTGTTACAGATAGTTCTTAGTTAACAACCATCCTGCTTAGCAACTGTTCAAACATACAATAGTGTGTTCGAAGGAAAATTGCTGGAGAGAAAGAATGGCTCAAAAAAGCATAATTCTCCATTACTGACAAGGCCTGGAAGATAAGAAAGAAAGAAGGAAGGAAGGAAGGAAGGAAGGAAGGAGGAAGGAAGGAAGGAAGGAAGGAAGGAAGGAAGGAAGGAAGGAAGGAAGGAAGACTGGTTTTTCTCATAAAGCCTTATACAATATATTAAAATTTATTTATAAAACTAGTATGCCACTTAAACTCTTCCATATATTGTCACTACTAATAAATACCTTTTTAAATTGCTATTTCACAGGTTACCACATCAGACTGGAAAAACCAGAAAACACTAAATCTCTGTACCATCCTATAGTCCTCTCAATTTTTGCCACTTCAATATGGCAAGCCCTAATAATTTTCCCTTATTAATTGTTAAAATTGTTAAGTGAACATCCTTCTAAATGCATTCCATTGAAGTGCATTTGGCACACGTTCCTTTTGTGGGGCTGTGTGCATGGATGTGTACCTCTCTGCTTCAATGCCGCAGTGACACGATGATAATGTTTCTAAGGAAAGAGCCTTAACTTCCTTCTCCCAAAGGCAATTCTGCATGATTTCCAGGCTTCTCTGTCATATGCACATCTCGGTCTTTCACGTTTCAATGCCTCTAGGATTTAATCCTTTAAAAAGAATCTTGTTACAGTCCATTCTCTTTGGCATTTTCAAAGGAATGAGAGAAGGAGGCTATGAAATCACTGGGTAGTTTATTGAGGTATTAACTAGCTGAAAATGGGAAGTGAGCAATTGCAAGTAGGTATTTGCTAGATGGGAAGACAGAAAAGAAGATATTGCAGGGTTTGTTTGTTTTTTAATTTTATTTATATACCGCCCTTCTCCGGAGACTCAGGGCAGCTTACAATGCATTAAGCAATAGCCTTCATACTTTTGTATATTTTATACAAAGTCAGCTTATTGCCCCCACAAACTGGCTCCTCATTTTACCCACCTTAGAAAGGATGGAAGGCTGAGTCAATCTTGAGCCTGGTGAGAATTGAACTCGCAGTAATTGCAGGCAGCTGGATGTTAAATGCTGCCTTAGTAGGAGGCATTAGCCTCCTATGCCGCTCAGGCTCCTCCAGGTGTACAAATCCAGGTGTACAAATATAAGATTCAATCCTAAATGTACTTACCTGAAGGACTCAAGGAAACACATGTTCATGGGTCAAATTAGGCTGAATAGAACTTCCTAAGGGTTAGGAGGAATAGTCCTTTCCATTATGAGATTTCCATAATGATAACAATAATAATTTATAATAATTTTCCATAAATAATCCTTTCCATCATTCCATGATAACTTATCCTTTCCTGGTCTAGAATTCAAATATCTAAACAAGCCTTGCTGTTGTGGGAACTTGGCATGTCTGGTGTAGTGAAAAGAAGGACTAGGAGTGACATGATAGCAGTCTTCCAATATTTGAGGGGCTGCCACCAAGAAGAGAGGGATCAACCTATTTTCCAAAGCACCTGAAAATAGGGCAAGAAGCAACAGATGGAAACTAACCAAGGAGAGAAGCAACCTAGAACTAAGGAGAAATTTCCTGAGAATGAGGACAATTAACCAGGGGAATGACTTGCCTCCAAAAGTTGTGGGTGCTCCAACACTGGAGACTTTTAAGAAGAGACTGGATAACCATTTGTCCAGAATGGGATGGGGTCTCTTACTTGAGCAGGGAATTGGACTAGAAGGTCCAAGGTCCTTCCAACTCTATTATTCTATTGTGTTATATTCTGATGTTTGTAATCAGTAGCCTTCATGTAATATTTGCAGTCCGAAATGTTCCAACCGTCTACTTCAAATGTAAAGCTTGCAAAGGAAAAATAAATGTAGAAGAAGGAAAATGTGGTTTTCCTTAAAATCCCAAGAATCAAACTAGAAGGCTAGGACTGAACATGTGGTAACTTTTTATCCCTTTAAGAAGCTAATACCTTTCCTCTGGAAGCATGCTAGGCATACTGATTTTGCATTGGCATTAGAGCCACATTAATTATCAAGCTTCAGTTAGAAGGTGGAAGGTGGCTGAGAACCCTCTTTGTAAGTTTCCCATCTGTCTGTCCATCTTCTTCTGCTTTTCAAAACATTTGCCATTTTACCGCTCTAGCACTTAACTGAAAGTCAGAAGTCACAAGGATGAAATCCTGTGCAGATTTAGGAAGCACTGCCAATCTGTCACTGGTTTGCAGTGTTACATAGTCAAAACATTGGGGGGGAAAGTATCAGAGGCTGGTTGGGTAAAAGAATATATCCCTCACAGTTCATTATGTCCATTAAACCAAACCAAACCTCATGATGGCCCTAAGGCCGGAGTCGGATATGAGTAAAAGAGATTTATAGGTGAAAAGAACAGAATTTTGTACAAGCCTTCAGACTCAGGGAGTCTACCCCTGGTGCATATAGAGGCACAGAAGTGAGCATCCCTGAAGGAGGACTCCACCGAGTTAACCTGATCAGGATATGTCCAGGGAATTTAGTTGATGATGTCTGAGTTTATGAAGTTGCATAAACTTCATAAAAGCCAATTTGGTTTAGTGTTTTTAAGGCACCAGGATAGAAACCAGGAGATTGTAGGTTCTAGTCCTGCCTGCACCATAAAAGCCAGATGGACCTTGGACCAGTCACTCTCCCCTCAGCTCGATCCACCTCTCAGGGTGGTGGTTGTGGGCAAAATAGAAGGAGGAGGTGTATTGGATAAACTTGCCTCCTTCAGTTACTTGTAAAAATAATAAAGGCAGGGTATAACTAAATAAGTAAAATACAATGGAATGATTTAAGATCCTACAAAGATCTTGTAGGACCTTGACAAGTATTACAATGGCTTTCAGAGATTCCTTTACAGCTATATTATTATTGATATTAAAATATTTAGATTCTGCTGGAAGTGAAGATAGGGTATGTAGACGTCTCGCCCTCCAATTTCTCCCCAGTAGAATAACCCTGTGAAATAGGCTGAACTGGGAGCATGTGACTGGATCTTCCCAGGCCTCCTCCATCTCTTCGTCCTTGCACAGTGGTTGCACTGGGTTTTTGGAGAAACTGAGAATGAAAAGAACCAGATGGAGAGAAAAAGCACAACAGGTAGTGTAGTAGAAAGGAAGGTTAAATGTGCAGGAGAGCAAGTACAACCATGGACACAAAGAAGGTACTGACAGAGCAAATGTGCAATGGGTGAACATGTGTGCACGCACACACACACACACACACACACGGACAGGAAGGAAGTCAATGTACTTATAGGTTCAGGAGACGAAGAGGCTCGCTTAAATTTAAAATTGCTTTTCTTCCAAAACTAAAAAAATGCAATAAATTGGAAACTTCTGAGAAAATGCCACGAAGAAGAGGCAGATGAGGGGAAAATATTTGGGGGAAGTTCATTACAGGGAGCCCTTGAATTATAACCACAATTGGAAAAGGAAGTTGTTAAGTGAGTTACATCCAATTTTACAATTTTGCCATGGTTCTTAAGTAAAACACTGCAGTCATTAAGTGAATTGGCTTCCCCGATTGAGAGTAGCCAGGTGGGAAGGTGGCAAATGGGGATCACATGACTCCAGGTGGATGCTGTAACCATCACAAATACATGATGGTGCTAAGCAGCTGAATTACGGGAATGTGGCAATGGTTGTAAGTGTGAGGATGGTTGCAAGTCATTGTTTTCAGTGTGTGTTGTAACTTTCAACAGTTGCTAGACAAATAATTATAAGCTGGGGACTGCCTGTAATTTCCTACAAATTTTTGCCTAGAGCAAAACACGAAACCAATGCTGAGTTTCCTCCTCAGACAGAACGAGTGAACGAGTGAAAGGCTCCAAAGAAAGTTCAAAAGAAATGTGGGTTTTTTCCCCCAAGTTCAAATACACACTCAACTAATGGCCATGTTTTTATAATGCTGATGGGTGATAGTAAGGCCCCAAACCGTTCATATGACGGGATCTCTGATAAATCTCTGTGTTGGGTTAAATCTACTCTGTTCGATCTACTCCAAAGGACTTGAACGGATTGAATTGCATTAAGCAACATGTAGTTTGCTGACAGGCTCTGGTGCGTCTTTTCTCTTGATTTTCTACAAAAGAGGAAGAAGAAAAAGAGACAAGAGGAGAGCAAATGGAATCTCCCAAAAAATAAATGGATTGTATCAGCCAATCCCCATTCAGACCAAGATCCTCAATATCCCAGTAGCAGATGATGTCATTTTGCTTCAACAAAAATTCCCATGGAATTACTGCTATATAAATTCATGCAAAACAGAGAGTACCTTTGATGTCTTTCATGAATGGGACCTGCAACCTTTTCTCTTAGCAGACCCAAGAACCCCTCCAATATAGGGAACTCACCTCCAAACTCGATTCACAGTTTCCAAGTTGTGGTTTTCCTTCCAGTGATGGAAACTAGAAGGAAAGTGTTGCCCAAAATGTTTGGTTTATGTATTTCATAAACAGTAAGAGAAAATATGGATTTGTGATGATACACAAAATGGAGAGAGAGGGGAGAGAGAGAGAGAGGATGATAGAGTTACATAGAAATAGCTTGATAGTTGGGTGGATGGACAGACAGACAGATGAATAGCAGAATAACAAAGTTGGGAGGGACCTTGGAAGTCTTCTAGTCCAACCCCCTGCTCAAGCAGAAACCCTATATCATTTCAGACAAATGGTTAAGTCTTCTTAAAAACTTCCAATGTTAGAGCATTCACAACTTCTGGAGGCAAGTTGTTCCACTGATTAATTGTTTTCACCGTCAGGAAATTTCTTCTTAGTTCTAGGTTGGCTCTCTCCTTGTTTCCATCCATAACTTCTTCTCTTGCCTTCAGGTGCTTTGAAGAATAGAGTGACTCCATTGACTTTGTGGCAGACCCTCAGATATTGGAACACTGCTATCATGACAGACAGACATGAGAGAAAGAGGTGTGGTGTTAAATGTGCAAATACTGAGAATAATTGGTTAAACAAAATCAAATCTTCCTTTTAAAAATGCTAATTCAATTAGCTTTGTATATGTTCTATTTGGAAGCTTGCTTTGGATGCAGATTTGATTTTCCCATCTTTCCTTTTCTGACAGCTATAAGCAACTTCTGCCACAGATCCAAATGACATTAACAGATGGGATATGTATTCCGGGCCTATATATTATCTATTTGAATTAACGATTCTTTGTCAGCAAGCTACATTTGTAGAAATTGGAATAGGCAATATGTGGCATAATGTGTGAGCATTGCTTCCCATTTATTATTTGGGCATTGTACAGGCACTATTTTAATTCCATTCACTGCATCTCTGCTCTGTCAAGAACCCCAATTATATGTCATCAAGAGAGATGTGCATTTTTTCCTTCCTTCCTTCCTTCCTTCCTTCCTCCCTCCCTCCCTCCCTCCCTCCCTCCCTCCCTCGCTCCCTCCCTCCCTCCCTCCCTCCCTTCCCCAGAGCTTGCAAATGATTTTAATTTCTTTTTATTTATATGTGAGCACTGTAAATCATCATTGAGGGAGAGCTAAATCCACATTGCAAAGGAGACCATAGAAGGGTTACCATGAAATCCACACTTTTCTTCAATGGATGCCTTTGAAGTCTTTTTGCTCTAAGGCAAATTGTGATTAGTGCTCATTAAAATCAGGACTCTTCCTGAGCATCGCTTGGTCTCTGGCAACACGAATGGGAAAAGTTAGGTAGTATTATTGGGACAGACAAAAAAGGAGACTTTAATTGTCCCAATGTGTTTGAGGTTTATCACCAACAGAAACACCCTTTTGGCAAGTAAGAAGCATCCTATTTCAACCTGCATTCAGCCCAGAATGATTGTGAGAGCAAATGGGTCTGTCTGTATGATTTATGGTGTTAAATTTACATTTCATCATTCATTGCTTTGAATCCTCTGGGGTGGGGTGGCCTAGAAACTGGTTTGGGGGAGAAATGAAAAAAAAAAGCAAAGAAAACTCTTAGCTGGATTATTTTCTTGGCTCCCTGGCTCTGCAAATTCAAAATTCAGGTCATGCTGATATTGAATTCACACTTGAATGCTCTCTGGCAGTGAGTGTGAGGCTGGTGAATCCCTCCCTATAGAAAATTAGAATGTCACCAGGATGAAACCTTGAGCGAAAACTAGATCTTCAAGATATTCCTTAAGGAAGAAGAGGCCTGTATTGACATCTTTAAACTTTTTATCATTTGTAGATGAAATATTTATGAGGTGTGTTTTGTAATACACTCTAATTGTACTCAGATCTTCAAAATATGAAATATTTTGTTGCTGCTGAGGAAGGGTCAAGTTAGAGAGCTAAGTCTCGCATATTATCAAATAAGAATCCGGAATTGTGTGAATGTAGGGCAGCAGCAAAAATGGAAAGAGCAAAAGAATTTCGACCAGGATTAAGTGTTATGAAATCCTGTTTGTCTCAATAGTAGAATAGAAGGTCTTCAGATGGATAGCAAATTTACAACCCCTAGGGCACTCTCTGCTCCACTTAATGACTGGCACAACTGTTTAATGGTTGCATCAGGGAAAATGGGAGTGGACATCATTAAGCGATGGTGTCTTGCATAACAGCCTTCATGACAGTTTCTCTATATCAAGGACTAACTAGTGGAAACTAAATTAAAGAAAAGAGTAAAGAGAGAGATAAGGGTGGAGCATGTATTACTAACCTAGAGATGGAATTGGAACTCAATTTTTTTTATTTTATTTTATTCATGTTTCTTAACCACCCATCTCCCTTGGAAGGGTTTTTCTGAAGGAGGGTTCCAGAGGGACAATATCTGTTATCAAAAGGAAACCGGTACTGTGGAGTCCTTAGTGCTCTCAGAACTTGGTTGCTTTCTTGCAGATGTTTCAAAGTAGGTAACATCCTCAGTGCTAGCCCCCTTTCTTTCTAGCACTGATGATGTTACCTACTTGGGTCATGAAATGTCAAGAAAACCACCCAGACAGAGACCACCAAGATCCCACAGCTCATCCCTGAGCTAGAAATATTCTCTTCTGTCAGAAACTTGTACTTTTGAAAAGTAGAAGTACTCCATTAGCAATAGGACAAAGGAGACCAGGAATCTATTTCTTCACCACCCTTGTATGATAGACCTCATTGAGTAGCCAGGGCCTCATTGATAGACAGCTCCCCCCATATACTCCTTGTCTCAAAGTACAACGTAAAGTCTTGGGTGCTTGTGCAATACACATACTTCTCATCATAAAACTTCCTCCATCAAACTAACATTCAGTATTATTATTTAGTTCCAACGTAAATGCATCTGATTTAAGGAAAGCAAGCTTTTCCCTATAATGACATTATTAACGTGATTATTAACGGTACATAATACAGGATGGTGGTATAGCCCTGAGAGATCAGGTTTAGAATTTCATTTCATTTCATTTCTTCATTTTTTTTTTTGGCCCAAAGTGATTTCTTATTCTGTTACATGCCTCTGCCAATATATTGACTATAACCTCTCTGGCTTTATGATAATTAAAGATTAGAACATTGCTAAAGTATTCTGAGCAGCAGATGACCTTATGAATGCAGCATTATAGCCTTTTGTCTTATTGCACTGGGCACAGTTTGAATCGGTGCAAGCTAAAAAGTTAATTAAAACAGCACCTTTTATTTATTTATTTTCCCCCAGTGCAGGTTTGAGATCTAATTAGGAGCTTATTTTCGGTTCCTGCAGAGAGCCATCCTTATAAATAGGGATGGGTGCCATATGAGATTGCTGCTATTTACCACAAGATTGGTAGGCTTTTCCTCAAAATATTTTATAGAAGATCGATTTTTTAAAAAACCTTTATTTAATAACTGTATCAGGGTTGAAATACTCCTGGTTCGGACAGGATCAGGTGATCTGGTAGCGATCGTGGTGGGTGGTTCGGAGAACCGGTAGTGATGGCGGCGCGAGGCTCCACCCACCTGCCAGGTCATCATTACTTCCTGCTTTTACTTCTGGAGAACCGGTAGTAAAAAAATGCTTTAAAAGAAAAAAAAAAGTTCCGATGATTAGCTGAGTGACGCATGATGGTTGGAACTTTTTTTTTTTAACTTTTTAAGCATTTTTTTACTACCAGTTCCGGGGAAACTAAGCGCTCGGCTGCTCCTCCTTTTCACTCACCCCAAGCTTTCTGGTGCAGATTTTCACACCTTGCTTCACGCGCCCAGGATCATCGCCCTCATCTTCTTCTTCCTCCTCTTTTTGCAAGTGCAAAAAGAAGAGCTTGCTTGCTCCTGGCGTTTTTCCATTTGGAGAAAGCTTTTTTACCTGTGAAGGCAAATCTGGATTCGTGCGCTGCTCACTAAAAACCCCACCAGTACTGCTGCGTGCGTGGCTTGTGTGTGTGTGTGGATGTCGGGCATGGGCTGCTGTGAAAGACTAGGAGCAAAGACACACACACACAGAGAAAGAGAGAGAGAGAGAGAGGGAGGCTTTAAAAGACCTTTAGAACAACTCGGGGCTCCTTCTGTTTGGCCTCCAAGTTTATGTCGCAAGGAAAAGGAAGGCAGTGCACACGCACTCCCCCAAGTTCCATGCCATGCCCTGCTTTTCCCTACCTCAGCCCCAGATCATGTGTGCCAGGCTGATCCTGTATTCTGGGCGGCAGGAGAGGGGGGCAGCAGCAGGAGAGAGGAAGAAGTGGCTATGAGCATAGGACAGAGTGGCAGGGAGAAAAAAGACGTTTTGGTAGCCCCGGGAATCGGTCCCTCTATCAACTCTTGTTAATTATGCACCAGTAATTGATCGCCTCTTCCCCTGTGATGAGGGCATGGTCGATCACCTCCCACATACACAAGCACCCCTCCTCAGTAGCCACCCACCAAAATCTTCGCTTTCCCTTCCTCTCGCTCCCCCTCATGGGTGAACTTTAGGTGACTAACCATGGCTTTGACACATAAGCAGTTCAGCCTGCCGACATCTAGTCCAACCTCTCAAGTAGGAGACCCTACACCCGTGATGGCAAACCTATGGCATGGGTGCCACAGGTGGCACGCGGAGCCATATTGGTGGGCACGCAAGTGTTGCCCTAGCTCAGCTGCAGCGTGCATGCGCGTACCAGCCAACTGATTTTCAGGCCTTCCAGTCCCACCAGAAATCGGGAAACTGGCTGTTTCCAGCCTCCGGAAGGCCTCCGGGGGGGAGGCTGTTTTTGCCCTCCCCAGGCTCCTAGAAAGCCTCTGGAGCCTGGAGAGGGGGAAAAATGGGCCTACCGAGCCCACCATGCCATTGCGTGCCAAAAGCAGGGGGAAGTGGGGGGGGATCACGTGCGCATGCGCGGGAGGGTGGGGCGCATTGAATTATGGATGTGGGCACACGCACCCACGACCACCCTGCTCCCCCCACTTTTGGCACGTGATGGCAAAAAGGTTAGCCATCACTGCCCTACACCATTTCTGACAGATGGCAGTCCAGTCTCTTCTTGAAAGCCTCAAGTGATGAAGCTCCCACAACTTCCGAAGGCAACTTCTGTTCCATTGGTTGATTGTTCTCTCTGTCAGAAAATTTCTCCTTATTTCCAGGTTGAATCTCTCTCCTTGTTCAATTTCCATCCATTATTCCTTGTCTGGCCTTGGAAAATAGCTTAATCCCTTCCTCTCTGTGGCAGCCTCTCAAATATTGGAAGATGCTATCATGTCTCCCCTGGTCCTTCTCTTCCCTAGAGTAGCCATGGCCAGTTGCTGTAACCATTCTTCATATGTTTTAGCCTCCAGCCCCCTAATCATCTTTATTAATATTCTAGTGTTAATTTTGGTGTTAATCTCTGCTCATGAGAGTGTTGATTGTTGGCAAGGAGGTGTTTAGGTCTTTTTTTTCTTTTTAGCTGTTTGAGTGTCTCTTTTGAGTGGTATGTAGATGTTGTTTGTCTCTTTGTATCCATTGAGAGCCAATTTATCTAAGTGCCAGGCTTCTTGGAATTTTCTGGCATTTTGGGGCTTGGCTTCATCTAAAATACTCACAGCTTCCCAGTTGACTTTAGGATTGAGTCTGTCCATATGAAAATAGTAAAGGAAGGATACAGATGAAACAGATACATAAATTCCAATAAAGTTAGATTCATTGTGATCTGGGCAGCTTCATCTATGAGATTAATACGTAAATAAGTATAACATCATTCCAGTCCCATGTGGTGAAGAATATTGCCCTGTTCTTAGTAAAAAGAAAAACGCTAAAAATATTCTTGTGTTGTCTGTTGCAACACCCCAGTGAAACTCTGTCCCTTATGAACTTGCTTGCAATATCATGACATAAGCCTGAAAACTTGCAAGATGACATCCTGGTTTGTCATTTGAGGGTCATCAACACTAGATGCAGATGCCAAAGGGCAAAGCATTATCCAGCAGATCCTTAATCTCTTTTAGTAAATGTTCTCAGAAATTGTTAGTGGGCCTCCTCAACTCCACAACATGTAGACAAAGTAAAACATGACATTTTCTTTGTGAGAAATGGATGTAGCTACTGACTGGGACCAGTCTGCACAGACCAGAATCACGGTTTAGTTCAGTTCCCAGGGCCCAATTCATACACGTGTGTTTATTCATGGGATCAAACTTAGCTTTTTCTTTTAAAAAGGAAAACTCACTTATGGAACAGAAATGAGAAATGCAAGCATCCTTGCTTGATCGGATCGAACCTTCTGAGTAGGCAAAGTGTGTCATAGAGCAACACTCCCAAGCCTTCATATTTTTTTATTGTACTCCATATGATGCCTTCAGCACTTTTGTGCTGTGTGTCCCCTCTCTTACAGAGTCATGTGAAGAATTCCAAATAAAGAATGCAGTGTGAAATGTAACAGAATTGCTTATTATATGCAACAGACGTTTCCCATTAGAATTCACAGTCCTTGGAATTATTTCAGTTCAAGTTAATTTTTGCTGCCAAGATTCATCTCTACATTATATATTAATAAGTTTCCTCCAAGCTGAGCTTAGCTCCTAGTGATCTGATGACATATCAGTGTTTTTTGTCATTCTAGCAATGTGGAACTGGTTTCTCTCTCTCCCTCCCCCTCTCTCTCTCTGTGTTTTTCTATTTTTTTCATCTTTCTCTCTCTCTTTTTTCTCTTTCTCTCTTTCTCTCTCTGTCTCTTTTTCTTTCTTTTTCATCTTTCTCTCTCTCTCTTTCATCTTTTTCTCTTTCTCTCTCTGTCTCTGTTTTTCTTTCTTTTTCATCTTTCTGTCTTTCTTTCTCTCTCTCTCTCATCCTTTTCTCTTTCTCTTTCTCCCTCTCATTTAGTGATTGGTTAAACTTACAACAGCACTGATAAACTTACAAACAATTCTCACATGTATGACTGTCACAATATCCCTATGGTCACGTGATCAAAATTCAGGATCTTGGCAAATAGCAAGTGTCCTAGCATCACGTGATCGCCATTTTCTACCTTCCCAGCCAGCTTTCAATAAGCAAAGTTAATAGTCAACTCAAGGATCTAACAACTTAGCAATTTAACAACTACAATGATTCACTTAGCCACTCTAGCAAAAGTCACTCTAGCAAAAGACCACAGTGGCTATGGTCACTGAACCACTCTGTTGCTTGGCAACAGAAATTCTGGTTCTAATTGTGGCTGTAAACTGAGGACTGCCTGTATTGAGCCGGTCTGAATCTACAAAGATTTTCTGAGATGATCCAAAATTATCTGAGTGCTACACCAATTGGATTTATATTTATTTTAATACAGAAACAATGTCTTAATCTAAGAAGCTCCTTAGCTGTGCTAATGTGTACGTGTCTATGGAGATTCTCCGTCATCCAGGTCATGGTTGTCCCAAAGGTGCTTTTTCAAGAGGCAACTAGAGTTTCTGATTTTTCTTTGAAGACATTTCGCTTCTCATCCAAGAAGCTTCTTCAGCTCTGACAGGATGGTGGAAAGATTTGCAGATTTGTACACTGGAAAAACAAAACAACCACTTCATAAGTGCATGGCACAACAGAGGAGAATAAACCCATCAGGCTAGATTCAGCAGTCCATCTGCATTCCAAAGACACAGGCCACTCTTTTGAAGACAGCAAAGTCCATATTTTAGACAGAGAGAATCTCTGGTTTGAAAGAGGGGTCAAAGAGGCCATCTATGTCAAAATTGAACAGCCCTCTCTCAACAGAGAGGGAAGGATATGACATCATCTATCTCCAGTCTACAACACAGTTCTTTCAACAGTTCCAAGAAGGCTCCATGTCCATTTACACTATTCAGGTGACTCTGAGGACATAGATAAACCTCCAAGTGGCCTCAGCAACTCTCTAAAAGCATGCAAATGACCAGCTGTCTGCAAGGAATATAAATCCTTCCATCCCCCACTATCCAGTCAGAGCTGAAGAAGCTTCTTGGATGAGAAGCAAAATGACTTCAAAGAAAAAACAGAAAGTCCAGTTGCCTCTTGAAAAAGCACCTTTGGGATAATGTGTATGTAGATGTGTGCTTGTCTATTTCCACTCATTAGCCAGGCCAGGTTATTAAAGTTATTAGCCAATAATGGTTATGCCATGATTTATATTCCTGATTAACTTTTTAAATAACTTTTCTATAACCCATATCTTTTAAACTGTTAGTTAAATTCTTCCTAAATTTTCATTGCAACTTTTTGTGGATTTTTCACCCCCTTAATAAACATAGCCGAGTGATCTTTTTAATCCAGGTTTTGAATTTTTTGCAGATAAATTGAACACAATTCTGTTGTTTGCACAGATCAGCTATTCTGTAAAAAAAGGATGAACAACCAGCATTTTTTTAAAAAAAATATTTTTTAAAAAATAAGATGATTTAAAACATATGAATATTATCTGAACAAATATATTATTTTTTTTAAAAAAACTATATTTTTTTTTCTCTTCTGAAACAGCAAATTTAGAAGAAACCTGATCTTATGATTGCATTCACCATTAAGCTACGCTGATGTTTTAAAGTCAAAACGACTTTTTCAAGTATTCTGATTTCTAAAGAAATGTCCCCATGTTACAATAATGTGCTTTGACAAAGGTCAACATTTGGAACAAAACTACGTCAGAATTTCAGGAAATGCTATGTTGGAAAGCCTCCTTGAAATGAAACAAGTATGACCTTGAAATGGGCCGCTTCCAATGTTCTGACTTGGAATCAAAGCATTCAGGCCCCAATAATTTTCTTCCAAGGATGGGAATCCTTGAACCATGCTGAGTTTTATTCTAATTGCATGTTTCAAAGGAGATGATTTTATTTGAAAACTGTTTATTTTTTTTATTTTTTTTTATTGAAAAAGTTTTTAAGAGGTTTTACAAAAGTTTTTCCCCCCTCCCTGACCTCCCCCACCACCGGCTTCCCTGAGCAAGTACAAAATATAAAATACAGCAAGCGTAATAAAAACACATAAGAAAACTATCTGTAAGTTTAACTCCCACACTTCACATAATCATGAAACAATTACATAAAAGAAAAGCAAATCTTCTTCTTTCTTCTTCTTCTTCCCAATCTTACACAATTAAAGTCCACTTACAATTGAAGCACTTAGTAAAACAATCCAACAGTACATAGTCTAACCCAGTGATGGCTAACCTTTTTACCATCACGTGCCAAAAGCGAGGGGAGCGGGGGGGGTTGCGGGTGCGGGTGCCCACATCCATAATTCAATGCGCCCCACCCTCCCGTGCATGCGCATGTGCCCCCCCACATTTCCCTCTGCTTTTGGCACACGATGGCCTGGTGGGCCCGCTGGGCCCGTTTTCCCTCCTCCCCAGGCTCTAGAGGCTTTCTAGGAGTCTGGGGAGGGCAAAAGTAGGCTTCTCCATCCCCCTAGAGGCCTTCCGGAGGCCGGAAACAGCCAGTTTCCTGACCTCCAGTGGGACCGGAAATCAGTTGGCTGGTGTGTGCATGCGCGCTGGAGCTGAGCTAGGGCAACACTTGTGTGCCCACCAAAATGGCTCCGCGTGCCACTTGTGGCACCCGTGCCATAGGTTCACCATCACGGGTCTAACCTATTATTAATCATTTTAACCAATTGGCTTCATTATAGATTTAAAACAAAAAATTATATAAACCCTTCTTCTGTCCTCCAATTCTGGGCCATTAAAGTTCAATTATAATTAAAACAGCTTAAGAGTATTTTCTAACTAGAAACAATACTTAGTAATCAATATTTAATAATCATTTCCATAGAATCCAGTTATAATTAAAACACTTTAAAAAAGAAAAAAGTTTTCTGACTAAAAACAATACTTAATAATCAAGCCTATTATCAGTTTAGCAATACATTTTCTTCTATCCTCCAATTTTAAAACATTAAAGTCCAAACACTTTAACAAAATAAAAAAACATTTTCTAACTAAAAAGACAACATTTAATAATCAGGCCTATTATTAGTTTAGCAATACATTTCAACACATCATCTATTTAAAAACTACATCTATCATTTAGTCCTTCTTCATACGATGTTAAACCAGCTCTTAATCTTCTTGATTATTCCCATCTTCCAACAGTGTATATAATATCTTCAGTTACCGTCTGCCCCCTTGCATAAAAAAAAAATGCTTCTTTATATAAAAAAACCCCCTGAGTGACTTTTATATTTATATTCCACATGGTATCTGACAAATCCAACCACGATATAATCCCACCTCATCGGTATTGTAAAAAGAGAAAAAGAGGGGGGGGGGAATTGAATTATTTGATACCACTCCATAAGCTACTATAAAGTCTGAAAACTGTTTATTGTTGTGTGAGAGCAGTCCTTGAGTTCTCATCAGTAACAAAGATGTTTAGTTTTTAGACTGCAAGAAAATTACTTTTTTGAAAGTAACCCTGTAAAACAAAGTTAGGCTTCCGGTTTTTCACTGATTGTCCTTAAATGAGTTAGCTTGAAGTTAGATGATTACTTTGAGATACCAACTTTGTATGGTGAAATAAATAACTGTAGGCTCAGAGATGAGTTTGGCATTATCCTCCTTGATATTATAAATGTTGTCTTTCATATATGTTATAGTTGTTATGGCAACCAATTAGAATACATGTTTAGTCAAAGATATTGCACATCTATGTCACTAATTTGAGTAACCTTCATTTAAGAAAATCCAGACCGAGTTAATTTCTTTAATTGTGCAGACAAACCAGGAATAGATTGCACTTCTGTTCCCTCTTTGGAATGAAACTCAGATGGTTTGCAAATAAACCATTTTTTCTAGCAAATGAACATTTCTGATAGGCAGGTAAACTGCATGTTTACATGTGTGTGTAAACGAAAGAAAGAAAGAAAGAAAGAAAGAAAGAAAGAAAGAAAGAAAGAA
>WNWU01018888.1:0-10717 GCA_012654045.1 Ptyas mucosa | reverse complement strand
CCCCCCCCCCAGAGAAGAAGCTGCACCTTCCTTCCCCATAGACCACCCTTGGCGGCCACCCAACCTGGTCTCCTCTGGTTGCACAGCTCCTGACCCAGAGCCTTTGGCAGGGCAGCCCAGCAAGAGCGCCAAGGGTCCCCCATATTTGAATGCTGGTCCCTGGGCAGAGCTCAGACCCAGATGCCTTCCACCAGCTGGAATATCAGCCCTTTGGCTGAGGAGGTGGGGGGCTTGGTGCTCTCTCAGCTTGGTTGTTTTCTTGCAGATGTTTCATGACTCAACTACCGTAGGTAACAGTGCTAAAAGAATGCTAGGAGGAGGAGGAGAATCATGGAGGCACCGTTGGAAGCTCTGAAGGACCTGGTTGGAGACATGAGGAGGAGGAGGAGGAGGAGGAGGAGGAGGAGGAGGAGGAGGAGGAAGAAGACAACTGTGGGGTCCTTGGTGCTCTCTGAACTTGGTTGTTAACTGTAGACGTTTCATGACCCAACTAGGGAATGTTATCAGTGCTAGAAGGGAGGGGGTTTGCAGAAAGGAAGAGGGGGAAGAAGAAGAGCAAAGGACAATGTGTCTAAGCTTGGTTCTTGTCTTGCAGATGTTTCATTGCCCAACTAGATAACATCATCAAGCGATAGAAGGGAGTGGGGTTTGTGGAGAGGAGGAGGAGGAGGTCATTTTGGGTGCTCTCTGATCTTGTTTGTTTTCTTGAAGACATTTCATTACCCAACTAGGTAATATCATCAGGGCTAGAAGGGGAAGGTGTTTGCTCTCTGTTTATGTACAGTTGCTTGTCCTGTCAGTGTTGGTGGGAGTGTTGTTTATTTCTTGTCAGTTCCTCAATTGGGGAATTGTTTACTGCTTGATTGTTGATAAATAAGAGCCTAATCAAAGAGCCATCAAGAACACTCCTCACCAGTCATGCCTAAAGTGGGACTAGAACTCACGGTCTCCTGGGGATTGGGCCAAAGTCACCCAGTCGACTTTCATGCCTCAGACTGGACTAGAACTCACTTTCCCAGTTTCTAGCCTGCGGCCTTCCCCGCTAAACCATTTTAAATATCTCCTTTTTTCCTTTTTCTTTACATTTTTTTCTTTCTTCCCCCATTTTCGCTTCTATGCACTTTTAATATTATTATTTTTTTACTTTTTACATTGTTCTCACATTCTATGAGCTCTTTTAAACTTTAACAAAAGCTCTTATCATAAAAGAGAGCGCAAGTGTCCCCATTCCCCACAAGTCTTCGGCTCTGGCTTCCCTTCTTCTCCCCTCTTGCTCCATCTCCATGGCTGAGGGGTCAGAGTCCCCCAGCCTCAATTCCCAAAAGCCAAACCTCACACCCAGGTTGATGGTATGTGTTCAACCCGATGCCGAGCGCAGAAGCCACCATGTGTTCAGCACCACGGACAGAGGCCCTGTTACTTTTGCAGGCCACAGAATAGAATGCCAGAGTTGGAAGGGACCTTGTGAGTCATCTAGTCCAACCCCCTGCCCAAGCAGGAGACCCTCCACCATTTCTGACAGATGGCAGTCCGGACTCTTCTTGAAAGCTTTCAGGGATGAAGCTCCCACAACTTCTGAATGCAACTTCTGTTCCATCGGTTGATTGTTCTCACTGTCAGGAAATTTCTCCTTAGTTCTAAAATAAAATAGAAATAGAAATAGAATAACAGAGTTGGAAGGGACCTTGGAGGTTTTCTAGTCCAACCCCCTGCTTAGGCAGGAAACCCTGCACCAATTCAGACAAATGGTTATCCAACATCTTCTTAAAAATTCCCAGTGTTGGAGCATTCACAGCTTCTGGAGGCAAGTTGTTCCACTGATTAATTGTTCCAACTGTCAGGAAATTTCTCCTTAGTTCTAAGTTGCTTCTCTCCTTGGTTAGTTTCCACCCATTGCTTCTTGTTCTACCCTCAGGTGCTTTGAAGAATAGTTTGACTCCCTCTTCTTTGTGGCATCCCCTCAAATATTGGAAGATGCTCTCCTGTCTCCCCTGGTCCTTCTCTTCACTAGACCAGCCATGCCAAGTTTCTGCAAGCATTCATCATATATTTTAGAGCCTCCAGTCCCCTCATCATCCTGGTTGTTCTTCTCTACACTCTTTCCAGAGTCTCAACGTCTTTTTTATAGTGTGGTGACCAAAACTGGATTCAGTACTCTAGGTGTGGCCTTACTAAGGCTTTACAGAGTGGTATTAGTACCTCCCTTGATCTTAATTTATTCCTCTGTTCATGCAATTTAGGATTGTGTTGGCCTTTTTGACTCACCCAGGAGGGACCTGGACTTTGCCACAAGAAGTGGCTCACTCCATCACTCAGCAGAAAGGCTAACTAGGTCAGGCCAAAATAGCATTGCTATCCAGTTCCATAGCAGCCAGCTGCCTATTGCTAAAGATGCCCAGAATAACAGAATTGGAAGGGATCTTGGAGGCCTTCTAGTCCAACCTTCTGCCCAGGAGAGGAAAACCTACATCATTTCAGGCAAATGATTGTCCAATCTCTTCTTGAAAGCCTCCAGTGACGGAGCACCCACAACTCCTGGAGGCAAGCTGTTCCACTGGTGAATTGTCCTCACTGTGAGGAAGTTTCTCCTTAGTTCCAGGATGCTTCTCTCCTTGAGGAGTTTCCATCCGTTGCTTCTTGTGCTTTGGAGAATAATTTGACCTCCCTCTCCTTTGTGGCAACTCCTCAAATACTGGAAGACCACTATCATGTCACCCCAGTCCTTCTTTTCATTAAACTAGACATCCCCAGTTCCTGCAACCAAAACAGGTTAACCCCCTCCTCTCTGTGGCAGCCCCTCAAATATTGGAAGGCTGCTCTCCTGTCTCCCCTGGTCCTTCTCTTCCCTAGACGAGCTAGGCCCAGATCCTGCAACCGTTCATCATATATTTTAGTCTCCAGTCCCCTCATCATCCTGGTTGCTCTTCTCTGCACTCTTTCTAGAGTCTCCACATCTTTTTTACATCATGATGACCAAAACTGGATGCAGTACTCTAGGTGTGGTCTTTGTTGTTATTAGTTGCGAAGTCATGTCCGACCCATCGCGACCCCATGGACCACGTTCCCCCAGGCCTTCCTGTCCTCCACTATCCTCTGGAGTCCATTTAAGCTCACGCCGACTGCTTCAGTGACTCCATCCAGCCACCTCCTTCTCTGCCGTCCCCTTCTTCTTTTGCCCTCAATCTTTCCCAGCATCCGGCTCTTCTCCAGGGAGTCCTTCCTTCTCATTAGGTGGTCAAAGGATTTGAGTTTCCTCTTCAGGATCTGGCCTTCTAAAGAGCAGTCAGGGTTGATCTCCTCTAGGACTGACCGGTTGGATCGCCTTGCAGTCCAAGGGATGCAGGAGTCTTCTCCAGCACCAGAGTTCAAAGGCCTCCATTCTTTGGCGCTCAGCCTTCCTTATGGTCCAACTTTCATAGCCATCCATTGCAATTGAGAAAACCTTCGCCTGGACTATACGCACTTTTCTTGGCAGGGTGAGGTCTCTGCTTTTTAGAATGCTGTCTAGGTTTGCCATGGCTTTCCTCCACCAGGAACAAGCGTCTTTTAATTTCTTGGCTGCAGTCCCCATCTGCGGTGATCTTGGAGCCCAGGAAAATAAAATCTATCACTCCCTCCGTTTCTTCCCCATTTGCCAGGAATTGAGAGGGCCGGATGCCATGATCTTAGTAGGTGTGGTCTTACTAAGGCTTTATAAAGTGGTATTAATAACACTTCATGTAACCTTGATTCTATCCCTCTGTTGATGCAGTTTAGGATCGCAGTTTTTCAGTGGCAAACCGTTCTGGGCCGCCAGTCTTCGGCAGGTGGTAGGAGCCAGCAAAACATTCTCCATTATTACCTTGACTTTTTAAAAAATTCATCAGAAAGAGTTGGATAAGCAGGAGGAGGTGGGATCAAAGGGATTTTGCGGTGGGGGTAGAGGGATGAAAAGGCCAAAAACTTTCAGGCGGCTTCTGAAATTAGATATTTTTGCTGTGTCTGTGTGAGGGAGAGAATAAGCTGTCCTCGACTTACGACAGTCTGCTTAGTGACCGCTCAAAGTTACCACAGCACTAAAATAAAGTGACTCAAGACCGTTTTCCACAATTATGACCGTTGCAGCCATGCCCATGGCCACCTGATCAAAATTCAGAAACTTAGATAATGCTTCACATTTATGGTGGTTGCATGTCCCCAGGGGGGTGGGGTGGGGGGGGTCACGTGATTTGCTTAACAACCGGGTTACTTATTTAACAACTGCAGTGGCTCACTTAAGAATGGTGATAAGAAAGGCTGTAAAATGGAGACAAAAGTCTCTTAATGATGGAAATTTTGGGCTCAATTGTGGTCATTATGCGAGGACTACCTATATTTCCATGGGAAATCCATGGCTCTGTGTGCCCATTGCTTCATCCCTCTGCCTTCAAACAGGCCTGGGGAAGAATTTTCCCAGGCTCTATGTCTTGGGTGCGAATCTAACCGTAAAGAGCTAGATTGGGGTCAGGTTATTTGGGGCCCCAAATCTTCTTTGAAGATCTTCTCTGACTTTTCGATGCAAGGCTCGCTTAGAAAATGGGGGACAAACCCTTAAAAATTGGGAAAATCTGGGTCACCACACTAGCCATTATCAGCCCACAATGTTAACTGGGTCCTGGCAGCCAAAGCTTTTGTTTAATATATTATTTATTTTTATTTATTAATTTATTAGATTTTTTATGCTGCCTTTCTTACTTTACAATAGTGGCCAAAATTGTGGAAACCTTTTAGGGAAAGTGTATTTTCTAAAACTAGCTAATAACATCACTTTTGTTTTTTTGGAGTAGTACCATAAAATTATATATCAATGGAAAGATAATTTAATCAAGAATGTAATGCAATCACTTTGATGAAGGATTTGCTTTTAGAATAGCAGTTGCAGTAGAAAGAAGAAAAGTGAAACACGTAGAAAAAAATGAGATATATAAAAATGATCACCATGTCAGCTAATATTCCCAGGCCATTCCAGCAGTGGAATAGGATTATCTTGAAACTCCAAAAAAAAGTGGTGTTATTAGCCATCAAACCTCAAAAATACACTTTCCCCCAAATTTTGGTCACTACTGCATAAGTAACTCAAAGCGGCCGACATATGTTATACTCGTTCCTCCTCCTATTTCCCCTTCAACAACAACCCTGTGAGGTGGCTTGGCTGAGAGAGATAAGCGGGCCCAAAATCACCCAAACTGCTTTCATGGTTAAGGCAGGACTAGAACTCACTATCTCTTGGTGATTGGCCCAAAGTCACCAGCCACTATTCATTTCATTCATTTCATTTTCATTTATTTAGATTTATATATCGCCCTACTCCCGAAGGACTCAGGGCGGTGAACAGGCATGGAATAAAATACATAAATACAAAAACAATATTCATGCCTAAAGCAGGACTAGAACTCACCGTCTCCTGGTCTCTCCATCGACTTTCATCATGCGACCCTAGGACACTGCAACGGTCATAAATATGAGTCAGTTATCCAGCGCCTGAATTTTGATCAGGGAGATGCTGCAACAGTCATAAGTGTGAAAAACAGTCATAAGTGATTGGTTCAGTGCCGTTGTAACGTGAATGATCACTCAATGAATGGTTGTAAGTTGAGAACTAACTGCATTGTCACTAGATGCTGAGTTCCAGAAAATAAACCCGGAATTCTGTCGAAATCAGCAATGCAAAGACACCAAGCGTCACTGTCAAACCGGAAAGAAAAGAGATTTATTTAGGAAAATAATAGAAATCAAGGAACCGTTTATGCAAATGTGCACACAATAAAAGGCAGCAGGCAAAGATTGCGGGAGGAAGGAGATACAAACAAAGAAAGCTCAAAAGACACGGAGGAACAGCAGAAAAACATCTCAAAACCGATGATTGAACGAAGGTTTTTAATCACTGAATGAGGGCGAGACATTCTCAAAAGCGATGTTAAATGAGCCCTGGAAAATAGGGTGAACGACGAAGCTATGGGAACTGATAAAATGCCAACAGAAGGCAGAGGAAGAGACACAGGCACCCAGGAACCCATCGCAAACATCTGATGCAGTTGCAGAATAGCAGAAGAACAGAATGACAGAGTTGGAAGGGACCTTAGAGGTCTTCTAGTCCAACCCCCTGCTCAAGCAGGAAACCCTACACTACTTCAGACAAATGGTTATCTAACATCTTCTTAAAAACTTCCAGTGTTGGAGCATTCACAACTTCTGGAGGCAAGTTGTTCCACTGATTAATTGTTCTAATGGTCAGGAAATTTCTCCTTAGTTCTAGGTTGCTTCTCTCCTTTATTAGTTTCCATCCATTGCCCTTCCTTCCTTCCTTCCTTCCTTCCTTCCTTCCTTCCTTCCTTCCTTCCTTCCTTCCTTCCGTTGAATAATAGAATAACAGAGTTGGAAGGGACCTAGTCCAACCCTCTACACAAGCAGGAGAACCTATCCCATTTCAGACAAATGACTATCCAATGTCTTCTTGAAGACCTCCATTTTGGAACATTCACAACTTCTGGAGGCAAGTTAATTGCTCTCATTGTCAGGAAGTTTCTCCTTAGTTCTAGGTTGCTTCTCTCCTTGATTAGTTTCCATCCTTTGCTTCTTGTCCTGCCTTCAGGTGCTTTGGAGAATAGCTTGACCCCCAAATCTTCTTTGTGGAAGATGCTACCATGTCCCTCATACTCCTTCTTTTCATTAAACTGGACCTACCCAATTCCAGCAACCTTTCTTCGTATGTTGGGAAAAGAGACATCTGCTCCCATTTTACAGATTGCCCGAAGGCTTCTGACATTGGAGACCAAAACATTGTGGACAGCCCTCAAAACAGGGGGAGGTGGATCAAGGCCACCCCACTCGTGAACTGAAGAATGATGCGACAGCCAACCGCTCTTTGCATGGGATCTGGTCTAGCCAAATGGTTCAGACTTGGAATAGGAGTACCCGGAGGTATCCTACAAATAATAAAAACAGAATAACAGGGTTGGAAACGACATTGGAGGTCTTCTAGTCCAAAAGAGAAAGAAAGAAAGAAAGAAAGAAAGAAAGAAAGAAAGAAAGAAAGAAAGAAAGAAAGAAAGAAAGAAAGAAAGAAAGAATAAAAAATAAAAAATAAATATTCAATGAAAGGATGGATGGATGGATGGATGGATGGATGGATCAATCAATCAATCAATCAATCAATCAGCAGCTTGCCTCCAAAAGCTGTGAGTGCTTCATCACTGGAAGTTTTCAAGAAGTGACTTGACAGCCATTTATCTGGAATGGTTTAGATTAGAATAAGGGTGTCTTTAAGACTTGTGGACTTCAACTCCCAGAATTCCCCAGCTAGCATGGGGAATTCTGGGAGTTGAAGCCCACAAGTCATAAAGTGGTTGGACACCTCTCGAGCAGGGGGTTGGCCTAGAAGACCTCTGAGGTCCCTTTCAACTCTAATATTCTGTTCTGAATGAACGAATGACCCTGCTGTCCTTTATGGATGTCATGGCATGCATGAGAAATGCTGAACTAAACGGAACAGAATTTGGAATTAAAGTGACATCCGTCACCCCTGAAAGGCTAAGCGACTTCTGCAAATTGTATAGTTCATGGCATTTACGCTAGGACATCAGGAAGGGAATGATGTTATTTGTCTTCTCTGCCAATTTCCTGGATCAAAGGCTGAGCATGGGAAGTATCAGCTGCTCAGCAAACTCCGTTATTCCAAAGATTCTTGGATGAAGGAGGTTCGAGTTAGAAGAGACCAAAGCAGTGTTTTTCTCAACCTCAGTACCTTTAAGATGGATGGACTTCCACTCCCAGAATTCCCTAGCCAGAATTCTAGGAGTTGAAGTCCACCCCTCTTAAAGCATGAGGCCGGGAATTCTGGGAGTGGAAGTCCATCCCTCTTAAAGCTTGATAAATGGGGAATTCTGGGAGTGGGAGCCCACTCCTCTTAAAGCACACTGGCTGGGGAATTTTGGGAGTAGAAGTCCTCCCCTCTTAAAGCATGAGGCCAGGGAATTCTGGGAGTGGAAGTCCAGCCCTCTTAAAGCACACTGGCTGGGGAATTCTGGGAGGGGAAGTCCAGTCAACTTAAAGTTGCTGGGGTTTGGAAACTGTATCCAGACCTCGAGAGACATGGTCAGTGGCAGTTCCCAGGACTCCTGAGAGCCTCTGCCAGCCTCCTGTCTCTCCATCCTCAGGGCCAGGGAGGCCTTTGTGCTGAGGTATCATGGAACAACAACGCAAGCAGCTTTGACAGACCCGAAATTCCTCCTCTGCAGTCCTTGGGTGATCTATTACCCGCTTTAATTCTCTCCTCCGAATTTGATCTGCAATCAGAGCGGGTGAGTTTTTCTCCCCTCCATCTCGAGTGGGCTCGGTAATTGCTACCTTGAAATCTTCTCCTGAAATAATTCCTCCTTCAGCAAAATGCAGCACTTTGAAAAGAAAAAAAGAAGAAAAAAAAGAAAAGATAAAGAGTACCATTGACCTGTTCTGTGATTGGGGTTATTTGCGGCCAACTCAGGTGAGAGTTCCAGAAATTTAATCATCCTTAATCCACTTTTTTTTCCTCCATCAAGAGTGATTCCACAGTCAAATTGACCCCTCTCTTGTTCCAGAAATCTATCCGTTGCTTACATTTAAACCGATTGAGTAACGAGAATTAATCTTTTATCCTCCAGCAAATCAAATTTCCTACTTTCCTCTCCGAGAACTGGCCCCCTTTCCCTATTCTTTCTCTTCTCTTAGCGCAGCGACTAAACTATTTACATTTCATTTAGGGTGCTGGGGCTTATTCGCTGTTTCTTAAGCAACAGAGTAAGATATACAATGGTGCAAATTATGCAGTTCTCCGGGATTTAAGACCCCATAAATCACAAAAATGGATGCCCTTTTACTTCTCTGCCTGCGGTTCGTCTGGTTCTCCCAGATCCTCTCATTATGCAGATTGTCATCAAATTCCTCCACGTTGACAGCCGGTGGATCAAGATATGTCGATGGGGGGTGGAGGGAGGGAGGGAGGGAAGGAGGGGGGGTGTAATCTGTGCGTTTCAGCCATTACTCTGAGTAAGCAGCCGTTCTCCTTCCCTTCTAATTGTTCTCTTACTTCACTATTTTGAATTGCACAAGAGGGCCCCTTTGCTGGGATTTGCCCCTCTGAATATTGGCCTTCCCCCAAGCTCTGTCTGAGGTGGGCCAGTGTGGGGTGAGTGGGGTTATTGTATGGGGCCAGGAGACAGGAGACCCTGCGCTATGCACGGACGGAAGCTCATTTCTATACCTACCTATATCTGTCTGTTTGTCTATCATCTCTCTCTTTCTCTCTCTCATCTATCTAGCTAGCTATCAATCAATCAATCAATATCAATCTACGTATCTACCATTATCTATCTATCCATCTATCTTTATCTATGATCTATGTATCTCTATCTATCTATCATCTAGCTATCTATCTATATCTATGATCTAGCTATCTGTTTATGTCTATCATCTAGCTATCTAGCTATCTCTAGCTATCAATCAACATCAATCTATGTATCTATCATTATCTGTATCATTATCATCTACCTATCAATTTTCAATTATCATTTATCTATCTATCTCTATTTATCTATCTATCTATCATCTATCTATGTATGTATCTTTATCTATGATCTAGCTATCTGTTTATGTCTATCATCTATCTATCTAGCTATCTCTAGCTATCAATCAATATCAATTTATGTATCTATCATTATTTTCTATATCATTATCATCTACCTATCAATTATCAATTATCATTTATCTATCTATCTCTATCTATCTCTCTATCTATCTCTATCTATCTCTCTATCTCTATCTATCTCTATCTATCTCATCTATCTCCCACCTTTATCATTTTTATGATTTGCTCAAGGCAGCAAACATACCCAATCCTTCTTCTTCCTCCTCTTTTCCCCACAACAACAGCCCTGTGAGGTGGGTTGGGCTGAGAGAGAAGGGCTGGCTTTCATGGCTAAGGCAGAGCCTCCTGGTTTCTAGGGCAGCCCCCAAAACACGACTCCAAGCTGCTTTGGGGCGAAGCCAGCTGAGGCCCATCTTAGCTTACATTGCAAAACTGGAGGCTGGGACACCTTAGAAGCTTATTTTTGCTAGAATTAACCCCACGTTTTGCTCCTTAGTCCTCTGAGGGAAAAACGTGGCTTTAACTGTAGCAAATAAATAAAACATCTCAATAAAATGTCTTGAAATCCACTTTAGTGCTTTCGGTTTAGGCTGCAAAAGTCCAGAGCTTTTCCCTGTTTTGCTGCGGAAGGAGATTTCCGAAGCCTCCTTGGGTGATCTGGAGCTTCCCTGAAAAATATGGGTGTGAAATGGGCTCCCCAGATCCCTTCAGATGCTCCAACAACCTGGAAACGAATTTTTGTTAAAGGCTTTCATGATTATTCTGAGAAATTCCTTATGAAAAGTCTGAATTATTTGTTGGGAGGAAAAATCTCATCAAAGACACGGTGCCACGAATCATTGTCGGTTTGTATTAAGTGTATTGCATGGAGTGGTAATTGGCCCCCTTGGCCCCCATCTTAGGCCGGGGGAGGAGGAAGAGGAGGAGGAGGAGGAGAGGAATAATAATAATGATGACAGAGTCAATTTGGAGATGAAGAAAAGAAGGGAGGAGGAGGAGGAGGGGTGGGAATAATGATGACGGAGTCAACTTGGAGAAGAAAAGGAAGAAGGGAGAAAGAAGAAGGAAGAGGAGGAA
>WNWU01018884.1:0-11404 GCA_012654045.1 Ptyas mucosa | reverse complement strand
TCCTTCCTTCCTTCTTCCTTCCTTCTTTCTTCTTCCTTCCTTCCTTCCTTTCTTTCTTCCTTCCTTCCTTTCTTTCTTTCTTTTTTCTTTCCTCCTCCTCCTCCTCTTCTCATCATCTTGTTCCTCTTTCTACTCCTTCTCCCTTATTATGACACATCAGAGAAGGGAGAAGGAGTTGGAGGGGATCTTCCTTCCTTCCTTCAAAGCAGCCAGCCACCTCCTAGCCATGGCTCATTTTGCTGCCCGTGTTGGTGAACAGCCTTTGCTCCTGAGCCATTTTTGAGAAGCTGCCCGCTGCCGTCACTTAACCTCTCAGCGATTAACGATCGAAGAAACAGTCGGCTGAGCTGGGCTTCACTCGTGATGGAGAAGAGCTGGCAGATGGAGAGAGCCCACATCGAGGAGAGAGAAGATTTGCTGGGGGAGGAAACTTCTTGGTTGTCAAGAAATGTTCTCTTTCTCCAAGCTTCCTCATCAGGCGGTTTCCTGGAAGCTCCAAAAACAGAAGAACAAGAGTTGGAAGGGACCTTGGAGGTCTTCTAGTCCAACCCCTGTTCAGGCAGGAGACCCTAGACCAGTGTTTCTCAATCTTGGAAGCTTGAAGATGGGTGGACTTCAACTCCCAGAATCCCCCAGCCAGCGCTGCTGGCTGGGGGATTCTGGGAGTTGAAGTCCACCCATCTTCAAGCTACCAAGGTTGAGAAACACTGTCCTAGATCATTTCAGACAAGTGGCTGTCCAGTCTCTTCTTGAAGACCTCCAGGGATGGAGCATTCACAACTTCTGGAGGCAAGTAGTTCCGCTGGTTAATTTTTCTCACCGTTAGGAAATTTCTCCTAATTTCTAGGTTGCTTCTCTCCTTAATTAATTTCCACCCAACGTTTCTTGTCCTGCTTTCTGGTGCTTTGGAGAATAGACGGAGCCCCTCTTCTTTGTGGCAGCCCCTCAAATATCAGAAGACTGCTAATGTCACCCCTAGTCCTTCTTTTCACGAAACTAGATTCATTAAACCAATTCCTGCAACGGTTCTTCATATGTTTTAGCCTCCAGTTGCTCTTCTCTGTAGTCTTTAGAAGCAGCCGATGGAAACTAACCAAGGAGAGAAGCAACCTAGAACTAAGGAGGAATTTCCTGACAGCTAGAACAATTAACCAGTGGAACAGCTTGCCACCAGAAGTTGTAGGCACTCCATCACTGGATAACATTTGTCTGAAATGGTATAGGTTCTCCTGCTTGAGCAGAGGGCTGGACTAGAAGACCTCCAAGGTCCCTTCCATTATTCTATGATCTATGTCAGTGGTGAAATCCTCCACGCTTTGTGCGGAAAAAGGAGCTTAGTAGAATCCTGCTTTCTAGCGAATCTAAATTGCGCGGCACAGCTGATTGTCGAAAATACCGATTCGCCCAAACTGGTAGCATTTTTTTACTACCAGTTCACACGAACCGGTAGCTTTTATTACTACCGATTCACCCAAACCAGTGCAAACCGGTAACATTTCACCCCTGATCTATATTCTACATCTTAGGGGGGCGTGTTCCAGTGGTGGGTTTCAAATTTTTTTACTACCGGTTCTGTGGGCGTGGCTTGGTGGGCGTGGCAAGGCTTGGTAGGCGTGGCAGGAGAAGGATACTGTAAAATCTCCATTCCCTCCCCACTCCAAGGGAAGGTTACTGCAAAATTCCCATTTCCTCCTGATCAGCTGGGATTTGGGAGGCAGAGAATAGATGGGGGCGGGGCCAGTCAGAATTTTTACTACTGGTTCTCCGAACTACTCAAAATTTCTGCTACCAGAACTGGTCAGAACCTGCTGAAATCTACCTCTGCTGTGTTCCCTCCTTCCCTCATCTTAGCCAAATGCTCCCCTCCTAGTGTACCCCAAAGCCTCCATGTGGCCCTTGACCCCCATTCAGCAAGGGCCTTGGACAAGAGGGACCCTGTCCAAAATTGAATTTGCTCTTTGACATGATCTGGAAATTGGCTTTTGCACCTCATGAAACGAACCCCTTCAAGCATGACCGGAAGAGAGATTTTAATCTTTCTGATTTTTCTCAACCACGTCAACCTACCGGTCTCAGAGGCGCTGGGTCAACCATGGTGCGATAGGAAGGGTGCCGTAGGACATGACCCTGCCTGGACTCTGCTTCTCTGCCCGATTACTGGGCAAAGAACCAAAGAGAAAATGAAAGGTATGAATACAGGATGGCAGGGGAGGAGAGCAGCCCTGATGCTCACACCAATTTTTGCTTTGATTTTATTAAAAATATATATATAATTATTTTGCTACGCTGGGCATGTGTGTTTTCGAATCTGCAAACTGGGCAGCTGAATAAGAAGAGGAAGGTAGCCAGGGCGTCTCTTCAACCTGGATTCTTTTATTTCTCTCATTTTGATACCATCAGACTCCTGGGGTCCAGACTGACAAATTATAGGGTGTGAATTGCTCAGCCCATAGGATATATTCTCCCTCTGCAGAAGAGGAAGAGGTCATGTAGACTAACACTGATGGTGTTACCTAGTTGGGTCATGAAAGATCTACAAGAAAAGAACCAAGCTCAGAGAGCACCAAGACCCCACAGCCCTCCTACTACTACTTTTCCTCCTCTTCCTCCTCCTCCTCCTCCTCCTCCTCCTCCTCCTCCTCCCCCTCTCCACCACCCCTTTCCTTCGAGCACTGATGATGTTCCCTAGTTGGGTCATGAAACGTCTGTAGGAAACCACCCAGCTCAGAGAGCATCAAGGGTCCCACAGTTCAGTAGTGAGTACCACTTATCGGTTTGGAAATGTGAGCTTGCGCATGACGTTTCTGCGCATGCGAGCATCATGTGCCAATAACGATGTTTGCTCCATTTCTTCCGTGATGTTTCTTGCCCCGATGCTCCTCTGATGTACAATGACCCGTCAGAGCCCATTTCGGCTGATGGATTTCCGGATTGTCGACAAATAAGCCTTCCCATGTCCACCATGGCGCTGAATTTGCTCCGGTTGTTGATTCTGACACACCAGCTATGCCCTTCTCTTCTGCAACGCCAAGCTTCCCTTTTGGTTCAGGTCGGCCCCCCACCCCCCACCCCCCAGCCACACGAGGAGCAGCAGTTGGGCTGAACACGCCGTTTCTTTCGACAGATCTGACTTTATGCGCTGGATGTCATGCAAGGCAGCACCGTTGGCTGTTCAAGGAGGGTGTTTGTGCTTTCCAGTCTCTTAGGACAGGATTTCCCGACCCTTGGGTTCTTCATCCGTTGATTTATCCGTTAATTTGTTTCTCTATTTGTTTCTCAGTTTATTTCTTTATCTATCAGTTTCTTCATCTGTTTGTCTATATCTATTTATATACGATTACAAAAAATGGCATCTATATATATATAGTTCCATCTATATCTAGCTAGCTAGCTATCTCTATCTATTTCTTTCTCTGTCTTTCTCTATCTTTGTCTTCTCGATCATCTCTCTGTCTGACTGACTGTCTGTCTATCTAACTTTAGGCTGCTTCCAGCCATTTCCAGGATTGGAGACTTCAACTCCCAGAATTCTCATCTGTGGGCAGACTGGCTGGGGAATTCTGGGACTGGAAGTCCTCCCCTCTTAAAGCATGGCTGGCTGGGGGTTCTGGGAGTTGGAGTCCACCCATCTTAAAGCATGCTGGCTGGGGAATTCTGGGAATTTAAGTCCATCCATTTTAAAGTTGCGAAGGTTGAGAAACGCTGATAACAGCCACTGTTTGCGCTGAGCCAAGAACTGGCCTGATTCCTCTTTTTTTACATCCTGGAGAAGGAAACCTGCTCGGTCCATTTTTAGATTAATTCCTTAATATCTTGCAGCGAGCGAAGAGAGGCCAACAGATGGCTGAAGGGACGCAGTCAGCAATTTGCAATCTCTGGCCAGAGCAGAGCAGAGCAGGAAAAAATAGATCACATCATGGCTTATTGGGCCTGGGGGTCACTTCTATCGGCCCCACCAACCCCAAGACGTGGGTCACTGGCTGCTGCCTCACCTCGCCAGAAGGGGAAAAGGTCTATTGTCCTTTTATTTGGGGAAGACAGGACTAGAACTCACCATCTCCTGGTGATTGGCCCAAAGTCACCCCGGTGGCTTTCATTCCTAAATCTGGACTAGAACTCACCGACTCCTGGTTTCTAGGCTGGTGCCTTAACTACCTAACCAAGAAACTCTCTCTCCCCCCCCCCCCCCATTCAAACATATTACGATAATACGTTAGACAAATCCCTGTGGTTTTCTCGGCAACGTTTTTCCAGATGTGGTATCTTCTTGAAACCCTGCAGTGATGAAGCACCCACAACTTCTGGTGGCCAGCTGTTCCACTGGTCCATTGTCCTCACTGTCAGGAAGTTTCTCCTTAATTCCAGGTTTGCTTCTCTCCTTGATTGGTTTCCATCCAAAGCCTTCAGGTGCTTTGGGGAATAGGTGGAAACCCCCCCCCCTTCTTTGGGGCAGCCCCTCAAATACTGGGAGACTGCTATCATGTCCCTCCTAGTCCTTCTCTTCTCTAGACTGGCCAAACTCAGTTCCTGCAGTTTGACCCTTGCAAAATGAATGGTTGCCAGCCAGCCATGGGAGTGTGTGTGCTTCCTGATGACCACCCCTCAGTCTTTGCCTACCCCCCCCCCCAAGCTGCAGGGCCAGGGCATCTTCTGGAAACCCTGCCTGATCCTGGCCAAGGCAGCTGGCTTCAGATGAGGAGGGGGCTGCAAAGACCCTCTTAGCCAGACCCAAGCAGCTGGCTCTAATCTTCCCTCTGCTAATTGCTTCCTTGTCAAGGTTGCGTTTTAACCTTATCTTATCTTCATCCGATGTTCACACCTCCAGCTCTCCTGCAAATGAGTGTTCCCCCTTCCCGCCTCCCTCCCACCCAAACCCCTCTTCACGCCTGCCTGGGTTTCCCATGCTCCGGTTTATTTATTTATTTTTTTTTGAAATCATTGACACTTCATGGGGCTCAAACTTCTCCGTCTTTAAAAAAAATAGAAAAATTAAAAAGAGAGAGATGTGATTAAGGCGTTCCTCGCCACTTAATAAATTACCCGAAGATTAGCTGTTTCGGGGCAGAGAAATAAATTATGAGATTTAACATTTTGTAATAACAACAATTAGTTGCTAAACAGCATCTTTCCTTAAAGAGAAAAAAAAAGGCAAGAGGCAAAAGTAAATTAATTCTGCTAATTAGCTGCCAAGCATCAAAGCAAATAAAGCGGGAGGGCGGAGGGGGAGGGGTGTCTCATGTGCATACTGGCACATGTGCCAATGTGCCCTCGCCATGCGCAGACTGGCACTCGGAGCCCAGCCTCGCTCTCCCATCATCTGAGTTTAACAGAAAAAGGAGCTGTCAAAATATTTTTTTTTCAGTAATGGTTTCCCCTACAGTTTCTTTCCCCGGTTTGCCCTTCCCTCGTACAACATGGCTGGGAATGCTGGAATTTGTAGTCTTTAACGCATCCAGAGAGCATGACATCGGCTGAGCTTCATCTGTGAAGGGGGGAATGCCTTCGTTCTTAACAATGTGCATTCCTTCTCCTCTCTGTTTTGGAAGATGTCAATCTGATTTTTTTTTAAAATTGCACCTTGTCAATGCAGGACCCCAGGTCTTAAGGGGGTCAGGGGGTCTTGAGGACAATCCATACATCCTGTTGCTTATTTTTGTGAATTCTTGTCTACGGTGGCCTTTCAGGGTTTTGGAAAAAGCTAATTGTGATCAGGAGAGTCAGCTTGGGGTAGTGGTGAAGGTGCTGGCTTGGAAATCAGGTGTCTGTGAGTTCTAGTCCCGCCTTAGCCATGAAAGTCAGCTGGATGACTTTGGGACAATCACCAGGAGATGGTGAGTTCTAGTCCTGCCTTACACACGAAAGCTGTCTGGGTGATTTTGGACCAATAACCAGGAGACTGGGAACTCTAGTTTCATTTTAGGCACAAAAACTGGCTGGGTGACTTTGGGCCAATCGCCAGGAGACGGTGAGTTCTAGTCTTGCCTTAGGTAGGAAAGCTGGCTGGGTGACTTTGGGCCAGTCCCTCTCTCTCGGCTCAACCCACCTCACAAGGTTGTTGTTATGGAGAAAGTAGGAAGAGGAAGATGCATTAGGTATATTCACCCGTTTGAGTTACTTATTAAAAAAATAATAAAGGCAGGATATAAATAAATAGCCAAATAAGGCACTGAATTCCACCTGTTAACGATGCCCTGTGAAATTTAAAAAAAACCAAAAGCTATCGCTTGCAGAGAATGAGATCAGCAATTCAATAAATTAATAAATAAACTCCTTTGTGAAGCTTCGAGTCTTCTACTGTTCGGTTTCAAGTATTTTGAGAGGGAGAAAGGAAAAAGGATTACCGGTATTTTTATTTATTTATTTTTTAATTTTATTTATATGCTGCCCTTCTCCGGAGACTCAGGGCGGCTTACAATGCGTTAAGCAATAGCCTTCATACTTTTGTATATATTTATACAAAGTCAGCTTATTGCCCCCACAATCTGGGTCCTCATTTTACCCACCTTAGAAAGGATGGAAGGCTGAGTCAACCTTGAGTCTTGGTGAGATTCGAACCTGCAATAATTGCAGGCAGCTGCTGTTAATAACAGTTAATAACACTTTAGTCTGCTGAGCCACCAGGCTCAAACTTTGCAGAAAGTTTTGCAACTGTTAAGGAAGCCGAGTGGCCTGTTCTGCATGGGATGAACCCTTTGGGTCAGTTTTAGAGGCTACATTGCACAGCCTGGTTTAATCTCCTTAAAGTTTCAAGATTGGACTCCCCTAGTATGGAGTCTCCTGCTCCAAGAGTGGGGACGGACTAGAAGACCTCCAAGGTGCAGAAAAGAGCAACAGAGATGATTAGGGGAAAGGCTAAAACATTTGAAGAACAGTTGAAGGAACTGAGTATATCTAGTTTAATGAAAAGAAGGACTAGGGGTGGCATGATAGCATTGTTCCAATATTTGAGGGGTTGCCCCACAGAAGAGGGGGCCCATCTCTTCTCCAAAGCCCCCGAAGGCAAGGACAAGAAGCAACAGATGGAAACTAATGTAGGAGAGAAGCAATTAAGGAGAAATTTGCTGACAGTGAGAACAATTAACCAGTGGGACAGCTTGCCACCAGAGGTTGTGGGTGCTCCATCCCTGGAGACTCTTAAGAAGAGACTGGACTGCCATTTGTCAAAAATGGTGTAGGGTCTCCTGCTTGGGTGGGAGGGCTGGACTAGATGACCTGCAAGGTCCCTTCCAACTCTCTGTAATTCTGTTCTGTTATTTAACTGTGGAACAGCTTGCCACCAGAAGTGCTGAGCGCTCCATCACTGGAGGTTTTCAAGAAGAGACTGGACAGCCATTTGTCTGGAATGGTATAAGCTCTCCTTCTTGAGCAGGGGGTTGGACTAGAAGACCTCCAAGGTCCCTTCTGGTATTTTGTCCCTTCCGACCCCGTTGTTCTATGTTCTGCGAAAGAGCTGTGACCCTCCAGCAGGTTCCTTCGGGTGGTTGAAGGCCGAGACGCTTCCCAGACTCCACCAAGCACAGCCGCAGAGAGACAGGTGGTAAGTTTTCACCCTTGCAGAAAATTTTTCCTTTTTTTCCAGCGAGCTGGTTGGTTGGTTCTGCCTGCCGAAACGCAGGTTCCCCTCCCTTCCCCCGGAGAGGGAGGGGGGAAACAGGGAGCCCCTCGGCTTCATGAAATATGCAGGGCCATCAGACGGGAAGAGTGCATCTTGGCACAACCCTCGCCAGTTCATAAATTAACCAGCTGGCAAGCTCCAGCCACCGATTTTGGCTTCCCACTAAAGCTTTTAATTAACAGCTCGGAGAGCTTCAAGGGTGGAGGTATTTTCCCCGTACTCCTCCTTTGCAAAATGCAAAATGCAAAAAAAAAGAAAAGAAAATGAAAATGAAAAAAGGACTCTGCTCTATAAATCCACCGGTAAGAGCTTTCTCCGGCAGGTGGGCCCATGGCTGGGAAAGGCACAGGGGAAAGGAGAATGAGCTCCAAGGTGTTGTGTTTGTGTGAACGTGGGCGTGCCCAGGTGTATCTTGCCTTTCCACCAAGAAGTTGCATAAACAGAGGCACAGAATCAAAATCAGGTGAAGCATTAGCACCATTTTATAAAGCCTTAGTAAGGCCACATCTGGAATATTCTGCATCCAGTTTTGGTCACCACATTACAAAAAAGATGTTGAGACTTTGGAAAAAGTGCAGAGAAGAGCAACTAAGATGATTAAAGGCCTGGAGGCTGAAACATAGGAAGAACGGTTGCAGGATTTGGGTTTGGCTAGTCTAGAGAAAAGGAAGACTGGGAGGGGGCATAATACCATCTTCCAGTATTTGAGGGTCTGCCCCAAAGAAGAGGGAGTCAAACTATTCTCCAAAGCCCCTGAAAGCAGGACAAGGAACAACGAATTAGAGCCTGGTTTAGCTCTGCAGACTAAAAAGCATAGTGATTTAAACCAGCTGCCTGCAATTACTGTAAATTCAAATCCCACCAGGCTCAAGGTCGACTCAGCCTTCCATCCTTTCTAAGGTGGGTAAAATGAGGACCCGGTTTGTGGGGGCAATAAGCTGACTTTGTATAAAATATACAAAAGTATGAAGGCTATTGCTTAACGCATTGTAAGCCACCCTGAGTCTCTGGAGAAGGGCGGCATATAAATCAAATTAAAAAAAAGAAAAAAAGAATGGAAAATAATCAAGGAGAGAAGCAACCCGGAACTAAGGAGAAATTTCCTGACAGTGAAGGCAATTAATCAGTGGAACAGCTTGCCACCAGAAGTTGTGGGTGCTCCAATACTGGAGGTTTTCAAGAAGAGACTGGACAAGTCACTTGTCTGAAATGGTGTAGGATCTTCTGCTTGAACAGGGGGGTTGGACTAGAAGACCTCCAAGGTCCCTTCCAACTCTGTTACTCTCTTATTCCAATATCTAAGGGACCTGCCACAAAGGAAAGTGTGTATGGGGGAAGAGGGTGTCCACCTATTCTCCAGAGCACCTGAAGGCAGGACAAGAAACAACAGATGGAAACTAATCAAGGAGAGAAGCAACCTGGAATTAAGGAGAAATCTAACAGTGAGAACAAACCATTGGAACAGCTTGCCACCGGAAATTGTGGAAGCTCCATTACTGGTAGTCAACTCAAGTCAAGTTAGAAAAATTAGTTTGGGAATTCTGGGAGTTGAAGTCCACACAGTTTCAGGTCTCCGCAGCTGAAAGAAAAGCCAGCTTCATTCCCCCATTGGCATCGGGGCTGTGCTGTGTAGGAAATGCTCGCTTACAGGAGCTTTCAGCGAGAGACATAAATATCCAGCCCGCCTGAGCTCAGACAGGACTTATCTCTGGTGAGTAATGAAAGGCCTTAAATTCAGCAGCCATTTAAGTCACCGAAGAATTATGTCATTGTGGCAGTTGTGTGATGGTGCAGCTGAACATCCTGCCTGGAACTAAGTGAAAATGTAGGGTGGGTAGCTTCTTAGAGGTTCAAGATCCAGAAGGCTCTCAACAGACTTGAACACAGGGCCCTATTTAACAAAACACCCGAACAAAATAACAAAAACATTCGATGAACGGTTGCAGGAACTGGGCCTGGCTAGTCTGGTGAAGAGAAGGACCAGGGGAGACAGGAGAGCATCTTCCAATATTTGAGGGGCTGCCCCAGAAAGGAGGAAGGGGGTCAAGCTATTTTCCAAGGCACCTGAAGGCCAGACAAGGAATAGTGGATGGAAACTGACCAAGGAGAGATTCAACCTGGAAATAAAGAGGAATTTTCTGACAGTGAGAACAATCAACCAAAGGAACAGAAGTTGCCTTCGGAAGTTGTGGGAGCTTCATCCCTGGAGGCTTCCAAGAAGAGACTGGACTGCCATCGGTCAGAAATGGTGTAGGGTCTCCTGCTTGGGCGGGAGGGTTGGACTAGATGACCTACAAGGTCCCTTCCAACTCTGTTAATCTGTTAAAATGTAAATCAAGGGTGAAAAAAATGAGGTTCTACATTTAAGGAAGAAAAACCCAATGCACAGGTGTAGAATAGGTGGAATCTGGCTGAAAAGCTGTGAAGTTCAGGTAGAGGATCATTTAAACAGGAGCCAGCGGTGTGCAGCAGCTGCCAAAAAAGCCAACACAGTTCTAGGCTGAATCAACAGAGGGAGAGAATCAAGATCACGGGAAGTGTTAATGCCACTTTATAAGGCCTCCGTAAGGCCACACTTGGAATCCTGCATCCAGTTTTGGTCGCCACGATGTAAAAAAGATGTGGAGACCCTGGAAAGAGTGCAGAGAAGAGCAACAAAGAGGATTAGGGGACTGGAGGCTCTAAAACATACGATGAACGGTTGCAGGAACTGGGCCTGGCTAGTCTGGTGAAGGGAAGGACCAGGGGAGACAGGAGAGCATCTTCCAATATCTCAGGGGCTGCCCCAGAGAGGAGTTAGGGGTCAAGCTGTTCTCCAAAGCTCCTGAAGGCAGGACAAGAAGCAACGGATGGAAATTAATCAACCTCGAACTAAGGAGAAATTTCCTGACAGAGAGGACAATTAACCTGTGGAAGGGCTGCCCTTCAGAAGTTGTGGGAGCTCCAACACCGGAGGTGTTTAAGAAGAGACTGGGCAGCCTTTCTCCAGGATCATATAAGGTCTCCTACTCAAGCAGGGGGTTGGACTAGAAGACCTCCAAGGACCCCTCCAGCTCTGTTGTTCTGTTATATATATTATGAGAGTTGCTGCTTATTCTTCAAGCCAAACAGGATATTTGCTGGGGGCTCTCCTGCCCGCTCCTCCTTCGGCTGAATTCTCTGGGCTCAAAGGAAGCTGCGGTTTGTTTCTCCAGTTCTGTTTGCAGGGCTAAAGACGGCCAGCCTGCCAGCCGGGATGCTTTGGCATCAGAGGGGGCAGAGGACGGAAAGCAAGTGCCAGTCAAATGGGCAGCCAGCCTCTCTCTCTCTCTCGCCTCTCTCTCTCTCTTTCTCTCCCTCTCCCTTTTTTCCTTTCTCTCTCCCCCCCCTCTCCCTTTCTCTCTCTGTCTTTCTCTCTCTCTCTCCCTTTCTCTCTCTCTTTTTCTTTCTCCTTCTCCCCCTTTCTCTCTCTCCCTTTCTTTCTCTCTCTCCCTCTCCCTTTCTCTCTCTCCCCCTTTCTCTCTCTCCCCCTTTCTCTCTCTCTCCCCTTCTTTCTCTTTCTCTCTCTCTCCTTTTCTTTCTTTCTCTCTCCCCCTCTCCCTTTCTCTCTCTCTCTCTCTCCTTTTCTTTCTCCCTCTCTTTCTCTCTCCCCCTTTCTTTCTCTCCCTCTCTCTCTTTTCCCCTTTCTCTCTCTCTCTTTCTCTCTTTCCCTTTCTCTCTCTCTTTTTCTTTCTCCCTCTCTCCTTTTCTTTCTCCCTCTCCCCCTTTCTTTCTCTCTCTCCCTTTCTCTCTCTCCCCCTTTCTCTCTCC
>WNWU01018869.1:0-16379 GCA_012654045.1 Ptyas mucosa | reverse complement strand
TCCCGGAATTCTGGGAGTTGAAGTCCTCCAGGCTTAAAGTTGCCAAGGTTGGAGACCCCTGCTTTAAATAAGCAGAGAATTCCAAGAATATCTTGCCAAACTGCACGTTTCGGAATCTTTAAATGGGGAAACTTTTGACGGTTACATTATGGAATATCAAGTCTGGCAAACTTTGTAAATAAAATTGTAGATGAGTAAAAAGGTAAAGTAAAGGTTCCCCTCGAACATATGTGATAGTCGTTCCCGACTCTGAGGGTGGTGCTCATCTCCGTTTCAAAGCCGAAGAGCCAGCGCTATCCGAAGACGTCTCCGTGGTCATGTGGCCGGCATGACTCAACGCCAAAGGCACACGGAACGCTGTTACCTTCCCACCAAAGGTGGTCCCTATTTTTCTACTTGCATTTTTTATGTGTTTTCGAACTGCCAGGTTGGCAGAAGCTGGGACAAGGAACAGGAGCTCACCCCGTTACGCGGCACTAGGGATTCGAACCACTGAACTGCCAACCTTTCGATTGAGAAGCTCAGCATCTGAGCCACTGCATCCCTTTGTAGATGAGTGGACAGCCCTAAAAAATTAAATTTTCAATCCATCCATCCATCCATCCACCCACCTATGGTATTTATTGGTTCTTCAGGTTTCCTTTGGATAGAAGATACTGTTACGTTTCTGAAAAATGAAAGTATTGTTATGATTTGCTGTCAGGATTTGAAGCAGAGTCCCAGATTGGGAGAGTGAAAGTTAGTGAGTAGAGGAAAAAAGAAATACCTCTTAAGATTTCCCAGGGCCCATTTGCTCCATAGTACTTTCCTTGCAGCTTTTTAGTGATGGCTACAAAGTCCAAAATAGGCAGAAAATGCTTGATGTAATATAATGTGGAAATGACTTAAGGGGATGCTGTCTAGGACAAGAGTCCCCAACCCCAGAGCTGCAGCCTGCTACAAGGCTGCGGCCTGTTGGGAACCAGGCCGAACAAGTGCTGGGCGAACGCACAAAGTGTGTTGTGTTTGTGCAAGCGAAATCCTCCACTCTACTACCCACCGCCATTGCTGTTGCCGGTTCGCAGAGCCGGAAAGGTTGAGGATGGCTGTTTCAAATAGATCAGATGTAACAACTCTGATGACACAGTGGTTAAAGTGCAGTATTGCAGGCTAACTCTGCCGACTGCCAGCCGTTCGATCCTCACCAGCTGAAGGTTAACTCAGTCTTCCATCCTTCCAAGGTCGTTAAAACGAGGACCCAGCTTCTTGGGGGCAATATGTTGACATTGTAAACCACTCAGAGAGTGCTGTAAACAGGGGTGGGCTTCAAAAATTATAGCAAGGGGTTCTTTGCCCGGTTGCTGGCTGGGCGTGGCTATGGTGGGCGTGGCCTAGTTAGCCTCCTGCACCATGGCGGGGGGGGGCTGTTTTTGCCCTCCCCAGGCTCTGGAGGCTTTCCTCGAGCCTCCAGGATGGCAAAAACAGCCTCCCCAGGCTCTAGAGGCCCTCTGGAGGCTGGAAACGGCCTTGTTTCCGGCCTTCCCAAACTCCTGGTAGGCCCGTTTTTCACCCTCCCTGAGCCTCAGTGCACGCTCAAAACAGGCCACATGGGGACTCCTGGGAGGGGACGGGAGGGGCAGGGTGGGCGGGGCCAGCCAGGAGTGGGATTTGGGGGGTCTCCGAACTGCACAGAATCTTAGCTAGAGGTTCTCCCGAACCCCTGCGAACCCCCAGCAGCCCAACCCTGACTGTAAAGCACTATGAAGCAATATATAAGTCTAAATGCTCTTGCGATCAGCGCCTCTTCTCGGCAAACCCAGCCGTTCACTGGTTCGCAGTATCGTTAAGGACCCCAAGGAAGTAGTTAGCAATGCAATTCATTTTATTAGTTATAAATAAAGTACAAAAAAATCCACCAAAAGTGAATCTAAGCATTTACACAATTTCTAATGTCTCTTTTAATTTTTCTCCGAATGCACTATTGCTTTAATAGGAATAATAAATATTTCTAGCTTTCGCCTATAAAATAGTCTATGTAGCAAAATGTTGCACAGCACAACAAAACAGCAGTAGGAGTACAAAAAGAGAGAGAGAGAGAGAGAGAGAGAGAGTGAATGATCCAGTCACTTTTCTTTGTCATTAAGGGAAATGAGGAGGATTTGGGCTGTAATTGAGAATATTAATGCCCCTTCTGTAAAGCAAGGGTATCCCCTTGGTTGGAGGTGATAACTTGTTAAAGAAATATATTTGAGAAATTGGTTAGTCAGCTATAATTGTCTTTGACATTGCACATCTCTCATTAGTTCCCTTTCTTTTCAACTTTATTCAACTGGGTTTTAACTTGTCGACATGGTGCGTCACAGAATAGCACAAAAGTCTTCAAAAGAGGAGATAGATATTTTCATTTTGGAAGAATATAAAGGCTAGCCATCTCACGGTGTGTGCAATTCGAGTTCTGGAAATGTCTGCAGTAATTTTTTTAAAAACCCCAACCTTCTCAATTAACCATTCCCCTGATTTATTTCCACCTCTGGGAATGATGGCTGCAAATTTTGCCCAAGATGAAGTCCCAACATCGTTGAAGATCCTGCAGTTGAGAAAGCTGGATCTAAATATCTTTCCCCAGTGAAAGTAGTTTGCATGGACCGATCATTTTATCACACGATCTCCAGATGTTCCTCAACTTACGAAACTCCAGATGTTGCTAAATTCAAGTCCCTGGCGTCCCTCTCGGAAGCATGAGTATTGATGAGGAATTATGTATTTGATTTATAAGGCCCTCCATCCCACTGAAGGGACTCCACAACCAATTGTGTTGCTCTAGCACAAGATGCTAGAAACTGTAGAATTTACAATAATAATAAGGAAGAGATCATGATATCCCACTGGGAGGAACGGATAAGGTTACTAATTTCAGCTCAGGGGTGTCCCACTATAGCCATTCCAAGACTTGTGGACTTCAGCTCCCAGAATTCCCCAGCCAGCCATGACTGGCTGGCTGGGGAATTCTGGGAGCTGAAGTCCACAAATCTTAAAAATGGCCAAGGTTGGACATCTCTGCATTTAAGACGTTGTCTCTTCCGTGAACGATGTTGCGATGAGGAAGTTGCAGATGAGTTAAGAGTGGAGAAATTTGGGTATTCTTTCTCACTGCAAGTCGATCTCGGTAGGAGCCATAAATGCGGATACTTCTGCTTCCCAGACAAACACCATCTTCTTTCGTTTAATTGATGGATGGTGTGATAAAAGCTCTCATCGTATCAACAATGGAAAAAGGCATGCCTTGTTGAAGCTTGCATAAGGGTTCCCCACACCCATTGAGGAATTTCCCAAAAAAATTAGGGTCAGATCAAAACGGGTACCGTTAGTCAAGGAATCCATGTCACGTTTCAAAATTCCTGTCATTCTTTCCCCCCCCAATTGCGGGAAGTCCTACAGCTTTACTCGCTGTTGGAGTGTGGCCCTCAGCAAGCCAACTGGAGAAGAGCATTTAGCTTTGAGGAAATGAAAGCTGCAGATCCTTGATGGGGACCCAAGTTGGAGACGATGACTAGATTCTATACATTACTCAAATCAATCTCTACCGCCTGGTGAAGGATCTGGGACGTAAATCCAGCCACATCAAGAGAAAATCAGGAGGCTTTAGGAACCCTGTGAGTATCGCTTAGAAAAAGTCCTTCAGATCTCACATGAGCAGCCCAAGGAAACCCATCTGTGCTACTCATCCCCGGAGATTAAGCTAAAGTTCTCCAACTTCCTTGTAACCCTGGAAAATAAAAGGGGTCGCTGCTTTAAAAAGAGTTGCATTAATTTTGCTGAATGGGATTTCTTAAAGCAGACTCAACTTACTTACTTTCCAGGCTGAAGCAGCTGAAGCCCATGAAGACTCGCAGGGGTGTCAAACTCGTGACGTCACGTTGTCGTCGTCAGGTGATCAGTGGTGAGATTCAGCCGGTTCGCACCCCTTCGGGAGAACCGGTGGTTAACTTTCTGAGCAGTTTGGCAAACTGGTTGTTGGAAGAAATCATTAGGGCAGAGAACCGGTTGTTAAATTACTTGAATCCCACCACTGCAGGTGATGTATCGTGACTCCCCCCCTTCGCTAAATGGGGTGGACGTGTCCAGTGTGTGACGCATCCGGCCCACGGGCCACAAGTTCGACACCCCTGCTGAAGAGCATCCATGGGCTGTATTCCATGAAAGGGATCGGATTCATATTTTGTGCAAGGACTAATTTTTTCTTTCCCCTTAAATTTTCCTCGGGCGCATTCAGGGTCTTAGGAAACCATTTGCCCCAGTAAACTTGGATTTCCAGTATGATCTGGTGCAGTGAACTAAGATTTTTTTCCCCCTCTTCTATGGCATACCACACCATGGCTATGTGTGAATTTTGCATTATGGACAAGCCTTGGTTTTTGTGAACGACTCCTCAGAGGAAAGAACAGAGTTTGGGGTAAATTTAATCCCAAAGCTTTCCGGTTGAAACGCTTTCCTTCGGTTTCAAGATAGATTAACCAGAGTTGGAAGGGATCTTGTAGATCATTTAATCCAACTGCCCTGCCCAAGCAGGAGATCTTACACCATTTCTGACAATGGTTTGGAGGACTGTGACTTTTCCCTCAATACAAAAAAAAAAAAAGAAAAGAAAAAAGATTGCGAGTGAGTGGATCATCACCACTAGATGAGTGCAAATAATATTCATATATATCTATATTTTATATATATATATATATATATATATATGCTTTTAACGTGTGTGTGTTTGTGTATGCTAAAACACGGCCACTATATTGCAAAATTTCCACTATGTCACAGCATACAGAATCAAAGGTTTGCATTTTTTTTTCTTTTTGTATGGAATGTCTCCAAGGTAACAGCACCACAAGTAATACAGTTTGTCATCACATACCCTGAATATTTTTTTTTTCTTTTTGAAATGGTAAATGTGTCCCCCACCGGTTTGATCATTCTTCAAAAGTACCGACGCATGCAAAAGCATTCCATTCCCAGAAACTATGCCAAAATATATATATATATATATATAATGAGGTAATAGAGGAGCAATTAAAAAAATTAGTATTTCATTTCTAAATAAATAAATTATAATTAAAAATGCCAAAGGAAAAAATCCAACCCAACTATAAAAATAATTAAATAAGAATCCACAAATATCTACAAGTTAGTCATAAATTATGATTGTTAAATATAAGGCATTTAAACTCACAAAACCCTGTAAACTAATTTTTGTTGTTGTTGCTGTTGTTTCTAGATACATATTTTTTTTTAAAAAAAGAGAACATTCCGTGTCCCCATTTACACGTGACACTGTCTGACGTGGGACCCAATAATTTTCGCTTAGCACACTTCACACATTCGCAATTCCCAAATCTGTGAGAAACGGGTGCTCTGCGTCACTGTATTTTTTTAAAAAAAAAATGAAGCTGTGCTTATTATTGATCCGTTACGTGCACAAGTGTGTGCATGTGGACGCACGCGGAGAGAAAAAACAGAACACGCAGACCAACGTTTCACGCATATGTTTCATCGTCTGGATTAGAAGCTTTAAACTCCTTCCTGACCGCCTGGGTGCCTTTCGTTGATGTGGCCCAAATCCGCCTGGGTTCTCCCTGTTCATCATCTTTTCTTTCTTTCTTTCTTTTATTTGTTGATTTGATTTTTCCAAGAAAACCAGGGCCTCCCCAAAGTCTTCCTATCTTGCGACAAGGGCCGTTGTGTACAGATTTATTGCGTGGAGAGTGCGTCTGAATGCCCTGGGAAATGGCAGGGAGACAGCAGGCAAAATGTCAAACATCACAAGGACCTCTCTCTCTCTCTCTCTCTCTCTCTCTCTCTCTCTCTCTCTCTCTCTCTTTTTGCAAATTGTCCCCTATGCAGGAAGGAAGGAAGGATGGAAATCTTCTCCTCTGCAGCTGTGATCTCTTTGGAAGCTGGCATTTGATCTCCACCCCTTTGCAACCCTGGGTAGGGGGGAATTACTCTCCAATGCAATGCTGAGTAATTGCAGGGAAATTCAGATTAACCTCCACGGCACGGCAATACAGGAAGGGTTAAAGTCTTCTGTTGGTTCCAGTATTTATAACACACACACACACACATACATGCACACACACACACAAACCCCTCCTGCAGTTTGCATTTTTTTAAAAAAAAAGAAAGAAAGAAAGAAAGAAAGAAAACAATCCTGGCTGATAAATTGGAAAGCTGCTTTTAGCCTCTCAATTGATGTGATCTGGAATTTCTAGCGCATCTGAGCTGTTTCAGATGCAACACATGGGAGAAGCGATTAAAAAGCTCTTATGGGGGGGGAAGGGGGGGTTCTGTTTTTAAATTTACTGGCATGCCAACCATCCCGAATCTTCCAACGGTTTGAGGAGGCTTCTCATCTCCTCTCCGTGGATGGGGAGGGCAGTAATATAGATTTTTGGAGGGCCCTCTGAAAGTCTACATTAAAAAAAAAAAGCTGCTAATATTAAAATACTTTTTGTTCAGAGTTTATAAACTAGGATGAGGATGAACGCTTCACAAGAAGAAGCGAGTATCGCCATCTTGGATCCGTAACATGAGGGTGCAGAAAGCAGTCAGAATCAGCAATGGCACTTCCAATGATCTATGTCAACAGTGTCCAACCTTGGCCACTTTTAAGACCAGTGGACTTCAACTCCCAGAATTCCCATGCTGGCTGGGGATGCCAGCATAGGAATTCTGGGATTCTGAGAGTTGAAGTCCACAGGTCTTAGCAATAGCACTTAAGACTTATATACCGCTTTACAGTGCTTTGCAGCTCTCTCTCTAAGCGGTTTTACGGAGTCAGCCTATTTCCCCCAACAGTCTGGGTGCTCATTTGACCCACCTCGGAAGGATGGAAGGCTGAGTCAACCTTGAGCCTGGTGAGATTCAAACTGCCAAATTGCAGGCAGCCGGCAGTCAGCAGAAGTAGCCTGCACTATTGCACTCTAACCACTGCGCCATCACGGCTCTCTTAAAAGTGGCCAAGGTTGGACACACCGGATCTACATCTTAAAAGGGGAAGGGAAGAAGAGAAAGTGAACTGAAGAGATGTCCTCAACTGTAACAAAATGAGGATTCTTCCAGATGGCCCAGTATTAGCAAACTATCCTAGCATCCGAAACCTGATCACCAAGACGACACAACCTTAACCCGAGAACTTCCTGTATATGCACAAAGATTTGGGCAGAAGTGGGGTAAATGGTTCTGCTTGTGATTCTATAAACCTGCTTTAATCCAAGGTTAACCAGCACTTCTGAAGTTGGGTTTCAGCATCTTGCTTCCTGGCTTAGGAGGAGAAAAAGCTGAGCCTCGACGTGACATGGGTGTGTTGTTCACCATCACTGTGAAAGCATTGGTGAAATGATTACAGGTAGTCCTCAACTCACAAGCACTTGTTTGAAGTTACAGCAGCATTGGGGGAAAAAAAACCACCTGATCAAAATTTTATGTTTTACCGACAAAGAAATAAAGGAAGACTAGGATAGATCTATTTCAAGCTATTTAGCTCTCATCAGGCTAGCCTGATTTCATTGAGGGCCGAATCAGGGTTGCGTTTGACCTTTGGGAGCCGGAGTGGATATGACCCGTGCGGCCACCTCAATGTCTCTCCTGTCGGGGGCGCCTGTGGTAGCCTGAGAGCTCTGTCAGTGAAAACGGGCTCCCAAGCTCCGCTTTGAGCTGCCATGGCCTCCTGCAACCCTCTACCAGTGAAAATGGAGGTGGAAGGACCGGCTCCCAAGCTCCCAAGGTCCCAAGCTTTTCCCTGGCAGAGGATTGCAGGAGGCCGTGGCAGCCGAAAACGGAGTTCGGGAGCCCATGTTCTCTGGTAGAAGCACTGCGGGCCGATCCTTCGCTGTTTCTAGGGCAGTCCTGCGGGCCAGATCTAAGTACCCCACAGGGTGGATCCGGCCCATGGGCCTTGAGTTTGACATCCCTGAGCTAGCCATGCCCTACTGGGTTTCAAACCCAGGCTTCTTCTCAGAAGAAAGAACGAATCCCAGAAGGATACTGCTAGCTGCCGAGAGCTAAATCGCTTGAAACAGATCTATACTAATCTCCTTTTATTTCTTCGTCGGTAAAACATAAATTTAACACAAAAATAGTTTGTCATGAAAGCGACTGCCTGCGAAGGCTCCCGGATTGGGGATTGAAGGTGAAAGCAGAAGCAGTATGCTCCATCCCACAATTTTGTAGACCAGGTTGCCCTGATAGACTGGTCCCACCAGAGAAAAAACACTTACACCTCATCAAAATTTAGGTACATGGCAGCCTGCATGTATTACCATTGTAGTTGTAGCATCTGGAGGTCTGCGATCTCCACTGGTGACCCCTTCCCAGCCAGCTTCCAACAAGCAAATTCAATGGACACTGAATTTAATTAACAATTGCACGATTCACTTAAAAACTACACCTTAACAACCTCGGGGGGAAAAGGTCATAAAATTGGAGGCAACTCACTTAACAACCACTTTCCTTGACAACAGAAATTTTTGACCCCAACTGTGGTTGTAAATCGAGGATTACCTGTGCCGTGTTCCTTCTGGATACGAACTTTAATCCATAATATCAGATTACTTGTTGTTGTTTTTTAATCGAAAAGCATGCAACTTTTTTCCAATTTCTTGATCCTAACGCTTCAAGGAAACAACCCAAAGAAAAGTACCAATCTCTGAAAAATTCAATTAAAAAAGAAAAAAGAAAAAAAGAAAGAAAGAAAAGTACCAATCTCAAGAGGAAAGAAAGCTGTGAGTTGATATCGTTACTTCTTAACGTAGTGTAAAAAGTCTTTGTTTCACACTTAAGAAAAGAACAGATGCCTATTCTTAGCAAATAAAAAGATGAAGAAAGAAGTAAAAAAACCCTCAATCTTTCTCTGGTCAAACACAAAAACCTATTGTCAGCTGCCACTTTATGCTTGCTTGTGTCTTTCACTATTACGCGGTGACAATCTGCCATGAATTCGGGGTGTTTGTGTATGTGTGTGGATAAGAGGAGGGAAAGCGGAAGTCACTTCTGTATCTTCCCGAGAAGCTGTTTCAAGGTCACCCAGCTGGGAGAAGAAAGCAGCTGCATACCAACCTACATTTGAAGGGAGTGTTCTGAAAACGTTAAGTTTACTTTATTGTCATTGCACCTCGTACAACGAAATTAAATGCCATCTTCAGTGTGCATTATAACATCTGCTTGAACCTGATTGCTCATCGGGGGTGGTCAGCGATGGGAGGCATTTAAGGGAGGGAAAAGTTGAACATAGCCAGTTGAATGTGGCGTGTGATGCTCAGTTCTGGCTATGCATTACTGCAAGATACTTGACTGCTAATAAAATTATATCTTTCTCAACAAATGGAGCCAAGGATCGTTTCTATTTAGAGGTTTAAATACTGGCAGGTCTGATACCTATGTGAAGACAACAATAAATGGAATCAAACTTTGGCTGAGTACCAAAGAATTGAGGCCTTTGAACTCTGGTGCTAGAGAAGACTCCTGCGAGTCCCTTGGACTGCAAGGCCATCAAACCGGTCAGTCCTAGAGGAGATCAACCCTGACTGCTCTTTAGAAGGCCTGATCCTGACAAGGAAACTCAAATACTTTGGCCACCAAATACTTTGAGAAGGAAGGAGTCACTGGAGAAGAGCCCAATGCTGGGAAAGATTGAGGACAAAAGAAGAAGGGGACGACAGAGAACGAGGTAGCTGGATGGAGTCACTGAAGCAGTCGGCGTGAGCTTAAATGGTTTCCGGGGGAAGGTAGAGAAGAGGAAGGCCTGGAGGAAAATTGTCCATGGGATCGCGATGGATCGGACACGACTTTGCAACTAACAACAACAAAAGATTTTTCTGCCCAGTATTTAGTTTTCTACGGGGAGTTTTTATTCGCACTCTGTATACTGTTGCACAACTACAGGTAGTCCTCAACTTGCAACCACAATTGACCCAAATTTTCCATTGGTAAGCCAGACAGATGTTAAGTGAGTTTTGTCCCCTTTTACGACCTTTCTTACCACAGGGGCTGAGTGAATCACTTGCAGTTGTTAAATGAGCACCACGGTTGTTAAATGAATCTGGCTTCTACATTGACTTTGCTTCTCAGAAAGTCCAAAAAGGGGGTCACATGACACCCCCCCTGAATGTGTCATAAATGTGAGTCAGTTGCCAAGTGTCCAAATTATGACCATATGACCATGGGGATGGTGCAATGGCTATAAGAGTGAAAAGCAATGCTCAGTTCGTACCGGGATAATTTTGGGGTTGCTATTGTCACCTACACAGTCACTACAATGTGAAACAAAGAAAAGTCTTGGTGCGTTTGTGAGGGGCCCTGTACCCCATCTGCATTTTTTAATGGTCCAGCCTGGCAAGTAACAGAACGAACTACAGAGATAGGAAGTCTTGTAGAGCAGCAATCTCTAATCGTTCCGGCTTTGCAAACTGGTAGGGGATTGGAGAGGGGATGGTTCTGTGCAAATAGTGGGCGAGTGCATGTGCAGCTCTATTTGCACAAGCAATGGGCATGCACGCCTGCTGCTCACACAAATGGAACTGCTCATTGCACATACAAGTGGAGGTTCCTCAGCCTGGTTTTGAATGGGCCGTGGCCCAGTAGTAGGCCACGGCCCAGGAGTTGGGAACCCGTTGTAGAGCAGGGGTGTCAAATTCGATTTCATTGAGGGCCGCAACAGGGTTGTGTTTGACCTTGGGGTGTTGGGTGGGCATGGTCAGGGTGGACGTGGCCAGCTCGATGTCATTCATGTCGGGGGAGCCTGTGGTGGCCCGAGTGCTCTGCCAGCGAAAACGGAGCTTGGGAGGGCTGCGTGCAGTGATGGGATTCAAGCGGTTGTCACCTATTTGCTAGAACCAGTTGTTAACTTTCTAAGCAGTTCGGAGAACCGGTTGTTGAAAGAAATCTCCTTTTATTTTTTATTTTTTCACTTTACAGGGATAATCCTGTAAGGAAGGCAGGAAGGATACATTCTGGTGTTGTTTCTAGCTTAATGTTTATTGCCGTGCTTACAGAAACTGCCTCTGCGTTAACCCTTATTACATTGTAACAGCTAAAGGTTCTTGGCAGTATGCCCAGACTTACTGTCGCTTGAGCCTGCGAGCCTTAGGTTTGACACCCCTGTTGTAGAGTGTTGATGTGGAAATGACCTAGGAAGAGAACAGAGCTAAGGTTCTTCTCAGCTTTGGAGAAAGTCTGGTTACGTGGGTATTGGTGGGTTGGGGAGCAAGAGGGCAGTGGGGTGAATCACACCACAATATCTTAGAGCAAATGATGCAAAGTACGAAATTTGGAGCACTCTTTGCACAGTGATGTCACAATGCACCTGATATTGTAGTGGCTTTTCCTGAGCATCAGTGTCTGGTACTCTCACTTGGAACCCTTGAAGGGAATGAATCCCTAAAGCCATTTTAGCCAAGTTAAAGAGCTCACTTTGATGATAAAACTGGACAGGGGCAGAAGCCTATGTACAATGGTACCTCAGTACTCAACTGCTTTGAAACTCATCGAATTTGGTACTATGCGCATTTTGACCTGAAAATCTTGTCCCAGTACTTATTGTTTGGTACTCGACACACAAACTAGAACTTGTTGGTGTCAGCTGCCTTGTGATTCACTACATTATTCTTTATGGGGAAAATTTGGTACTCATCATTTTTGGTACTCATCGCACTCCCAGAACTAATTAACCATGAGTACCGAAGTACCACTGTATGTTTCATTTTCACATAAAACTGTTTATATGAATTGAACCGCAGTTTGCTATAGCTGAGTTGAAGGTCTGATCTAGATGATAATGCTTGATAGAGGCAGCAAGAAGCTTAATTTACAAATATCTGCGAGTCCTTCATTTGACTCCCAAGGAACTGTCCAGAATCTCCTTCAAAGGAATTCTAGATACTCATGCAAAACTGTTTTAGACAGGGGTAAACTCATGTTTTGTAGGGCCTGGTGCTACACATTGACCTAGTTCATAAAACGCAGCAACACGGTGATTGGTTTTCCCAATGGTTGATCAAGTCAACCACAATTGGGTAGGTCTGTCCAAAATGCTACATCACAAACCGTGGCTTATAAAATAAAATCGCCAAGTTTACCCAATACATGATGCTGGAATCAATCTAGCCTCATCATGGCTTTAACATGGCTTGTATGCATCAGACAGTAGGCAGGTCTCTCGGGGGAGGCGGGTTTACACGGTAAATGAAGTTCAATGTGATTAGTCTCTTTGGCAACAGACAAGCAGGACTAAATATCAGCGGAACCTCTCAACTGCTGATTTGTTGTGTTCCAGCTTTGTTTACTAGGCTACGCGCCCACAAACTTAGCTACCAAACCACTGTGTTTGAACCAAGATGCTCGACTTCATACCATCTCCTGCTGCAATTTATCCAGATAATCTCCATTATGCCGTTATTAGGATTCAAAACCATACTAAAACTATTAACTACCCCTGTGCAATCATTCTCAGGTTTCTAGAGCCATTACAAAATACTGTTCAACTTTATACTCCTTAAGACTTTTCTCTCAAGCATCATTCATCCATTCCTTAATGATCCGACACCTCCTTTCTTTCCAAAATGCTCAGATTATCCAAACTTTTTGTGGCAAAGATTTCCCAATGAGCTATCTTTTGGTTTTCCCTCGCATTTCTACGTTACAGCTTAGAAATCAACACGGTGAGAGTCCCCTCTTGATTTTTGGTCACTGATCCTCTGAATGCTTTTTCCAAACATTCCTCAGATCACCAGATAATCACCAGATTCCTGTTATAGATACAGGTAGTCCTCGACTTACCACAGCAAAATTGTGGCAAAATTCATTTAACAAATGTCTCACTTAGGAACAAGAACATTTTGGGCTCAGTTGTGGTCGTAAGTCGAGGACTGCCTGTATCTGGAAGAGAAGAGAAAGAAAGATCTCAAGAAAGGAGAACATCACTGGAAGATCAGGAGATTCGAGAAACTCTTTCCAGCTTCACTTTGAGCAAGTCAAGGAGTTTAGGATAAGAAGAAAAGCAGGGTGGATATGGTGTTAAGGATCAACCTCTTGAAGTGGTGGAAAACTGGCGTTGTGCTTATTCATTGTCCATGGTCTATCAGAAAGATTCAATTACAGTGGCAGTGAGTTCACTGCTAGAAGTTCTAAAAAGCCACCTCAGGGACAGATCATCCTGGAAGAGTCTACCTATGTGGTCACTTAAGAGTCAACTACATCCCGCAAGCTGGAGTCATTAAAAGAAGATGATGATAATTAAGACTTATCTTCCAACTAGTTTTCATTCAATAGAAGAAACTATGACTAAAGCCTCAAAAGCGTGTTAAAAGTCTACACAGCTCATCCAGTAGTTTAAATTTCCTTCTGCTTGTCATGAATATGCAAAACAAAAGCCCTTTTTTGGCTGTAATCTGGTTATTAAGAGATGGCCAATGGGTACATTATGTGTTCATACATCATGCTGAGCCACGGTTTGTTTCACCACAGTCCACTAACTAAGCTACAATCGGCCAGATCCACATCTCATGCTAAGCCATAAACCTTGGTTGACCAACCACAGTAGCTAGGTTCATCCCTACACACACACAAAAAAAAACCCCATTATGGCTTACAGTGGCGTCACCCAACATTAAATTGGGATTGACGGTCCCCAAATTTCCAGTGCTTGATTGAGGAAAGTTGGCTTAGAGAAAGGGTTGACCAAGCTTGGCGATTTTAAGAGTGGAGGACTTCAACTCCCAGAATTCCCCAGGCAAACATGGTTGGCTGGGGAATTCTGGGAGTTGAAGTCCATAGGTTTTAAAGTTGTCAAGGTTGGATACCCCTGGCTTAGAGTGATGTGTGACCCAGCCCGTAACCTTTGGACTTCGGTCGGTGGTCTGTGGACATGGCCAGAAGTTACAAACAACACTTTATGAGGAAGAAGAATATTTAAGAAAGAGATGGATTGAAATAATTACTTGCACCCTCCTTTCTGAGAACGGGTTCTGAGAAATCAAAATGGAAGCAAGCATTGTCCTAACGTTGTGCTCTAAATAAAGTATCCAGCGCCAGCATATCTACAAGGAAGAAAATCTCCCATTCTTATTCTCTCCTCCAATTTCTTTCCAGTTCTCTATTTCTCCCTTTTCGTCAAACTCCCCCTCTCGTCACAAAACTTGATCCCACATGAATAAACGCTGCTCAGGGAAGGTTGGGGAGGGGGACAGTTTTTGAATGAAAACAATACAATATTTTCTCTTCTCACCAATGGAAAGAGAGAATAGTAGACCCCCCCTTTCCTTAGAGGGAAATATATTTTGCAAGATTTAATCTGGGTCGATCACCAGGACCAGAGCAGTGGTGGTATTCAGCCGGTCCGGGTAAACTGGTAGCGGTGGCTGCGGGAGGCTCCGCCCACCCACTTGGACGTTATCACGTCCCGTTTTTGATGCTCTGCGCATGCGCGGAGGTGCATGCGCTCACATTTGCAAACCGGTAGTGAAGGGACCAGGGGTTTTCGGACTTGTGCTGGAGCCCATCTTCAGGTAGCTTCCCTCTGCTGAAATATGTGTTTTGGGCTATTCTATGAGTTATAGTTATGCGGTACCTTCAATTGGTTGATTCGTGTGTTGATGATCGGTGATTAGCTGTTGTTTCCTTGTGCTGCCAAGCCCTCAGCTCCTAAGGTGGTGTTAAATCAGCACTCCTCTTGACTGACAAAGGACCCTTTTCCCAGGCTTCTCTGGGAATAAGTTCCCTGCGTAGATTGTTTCTGTGACTATGTAGGACCGACGGGGAGAAAGCTAACCACCAGATTGTGAGAACAGTGCTTAGGACGAGGAGACCCGAACTCATTGGTAGCCTCACATTGGCTGTGAACTCAGTTAAACTCAAAACTCGCAATGCATTCAGTTTCGCAGCTACTATGATTGTTGGTCGAGCAGGGACAAAAATAGCCAGAGAAATAATTGAAGCCTGGGAAACGGGCCCTTGGTCAGTCAACAGGAATGCTGATTTTCCACCGGCTTATCAAATACTTAGGCACTTGGCAACACAAGAAAATAACAGCCAATTGCCAGCCATCAGTCAACCAATAGGAAGGCACCACATAAATACGACTCACAGAGTGGCCCAAAAAGCACATATTCCAATAGAGAGGATGGCAGTCTAGCACAAGTCCGAAAGCTCGGAAGATTAAAACTCTGGTCCCGGGTAACCGACCCGGATTGGATCCATGCAACATTATCCCGGGGACACGTTCATTCGCGAAATATATTTTCTTCTCACCATGTTTCAGCCAAACCCAAAAACTCAAGGACCACGTCAAAAAAAAGAAAGTAAAACGAAACTGAAAAAACAAAAACAAAAACAAAAAACAAAAAAAACACCCGCCCCCCCAATGCAGTGTTTGGTGCAGATTATATAACAGCGACATTTCCATCACAAGCTAACGGGGCATCAAAATACAACATCCTTGAAGCGCACATGCTCTGACAACCTCCGTAAGAAATAGCTAAGGAACCCCTAATGCATGTCTACTTATTCAAGAGGTATATATATATATACAACCCTTTTGAGAAGTAGGATTGGAGGGCCAACATTAGGCCAACTAAGTACCTTCATTTTTCACAACTAGCGCTTCCCGCCGGGCGTTCGAGCCGTGTTCCCTTCGCACGTCGGCCCACGCATGCAGCTCAGATCCCTCCCTACGCTTAGATATTTTAACCCTCAAATCATCTTCGTCGTCATCATCGTCGCCCTTCTTCTTCTTCCTCCTCTTGTCCTCCTCTTTTTCTTTTTTATTGATCGATTGATTGAATTAAATAATCTGTGAATGTGCTTTGCAGGCTTTCTTCAAAAAACACAACAACACTCAAATGGCTCAGAAGGCAAAACATTTTGCGGCAAAGGTCCCGTAAGGACCACAAAAAGAGAGCGGGGGAGGGGGGCAGCTCCACCCGCCCCCCCACGCACACCCCGCATGGCGGTTCATTTCAGCTGTCCGATCCGAGTTGTGTTTCAATGTCCACTCGGCAGATGGGGCATTTCTTACTGGTTGCCAGCCACTGGTCGACACACACTTGGTGAAAGAGATGCATACACGGCAATCGCCTGGAAGACAGAAGAACAAAAGTCCTCGTTATTGCGCAGGGAAGCCAGATTTGGTCTTCATTGGATGCAATGGTCGAACATTAACATAAGATCTATAAAAGGAGACTGTTTGCAGCCCAGGGCTGAAATGAGGGATCTTCGGTACTCTCTGAACTTGGTTGTTTTCTTGCAGATCTTTTGTTACCCAAATTAGGTAACACCCCCTTTTCCTTCCTTCCTTCCTTCCTTCCTTCCTTCCTTCCTTCCTTCCTTCCTTCCTTCCTTCCTTCCTTCCTTCCTTC
>WNWU01018867.1:17927-32705 GCA_012654045.1 Ptyas mucosa | reverse complement strand
GATAACAGTGAAGCTGCTGTTCCAAAATTCAAAATATTATTTTTTTTTTAAAAAAAATAGTAATACTTACACTAGAGTTTTGCACACTCTTGCCGAAGGACATCTTGGCACATTTTACAAAACCACTTGCCATGGGAAATGTCCATTTCTAATGCAAAACAGACCGGGAGGAGGAGTGAACAGCCAGCTTAGAGGTGGGGAAAACGCTAGAGGCTCATTCTTTCCCTTAGAGTGCCCCCCCCCGACTCCCAAATTGATCTTCCATTGAAGAAAGCAGATGGCAGGCAGAGAAGGAGCAGAGCTAGAGTAAAACACAAGATTTTTCTGTCTGTATGTAAGTGGATCTCTGCATATCAGGGGCTTTTCTGATATCTTCAGCCTCTTAGCCAAGAAGAAGGGTTTTTCTTGGTCATGGGTGAGCTGCAGTGAGATGCCTTCCAACAGCTCTAAACTGATAGCCACAGGCCCATCTGTTGGCAGATGTTAGGACAAAGGGGAACGATGGAAGAACCGTCTGAATCCAATCCAGCCTGAATTCGGTCAATCCAAGCCCCGGAGAAGTAAATTGGGGTTACTCAGAAAGAATGATTGCCGGGTTATACTTTTCTATCTATAAACCTAAGCTCGGAATTGATTAGGATGTGGCTTTCCTTAACCCTCATTACTGTGTGTCAGAAGCCTTCATTACAGCACAGGCCCTGTGTCAGTTCCTATTATAGCACAGATGTGTTACACGTCCTAAATATAGTATGGTTCTGGGCTAAAATAGAACGGCTCAACCAGATTTCCCCAAGGAAATAATAACCTCCCGTATATTAAAATAGTGACACGTTCTGCCATTTCATTCCCTTTGCAAACGGCCCGTTTTTGCTATTGTTTTGAAATTTAAATAGAGGCAGGCTTGGCTAACTCCTTTCGTTCCATAGAGGACGTTCCCTTTTCGCTCATTTGCTTTGTAAGCAAATAAAATGCCACTTGGCACTGTATGGAAATGTGATATTTACTTCTCTCAGGTGAAACAATACCACGATCCAGCTGTTCCATTATGTGTCTTTTCAATATTTGGGAAATAGGGATGGTGGTGGGTTGTGGTTTTTTTAAATTTTTTGTTTTGTTTTGTTTTGTTTTAAAAACTGCTGCCATTTGGGCTTCTTTTATGATTTCTCTCGCCAGGCCATGTTTGTTTAACTGTTTGTGTTGATGTCAAGCTTGGACTTTTATGTGGGTACAGAACCAATCAAATTTTGAACTGGGTTCCTTTACTGGTGACTTAGGACAGCGTTCCCCTTTGTAGGGTTCTTGGCTGTTGTGAAGACTTCTTGGGAGCCAGGGAGAAGATCTTGGAGGAGGCATTCACAAAGCGAAAGGACTATAGGCACCGAAAAAGCATGCTTTGGGCAGGAGGTGGGAAAGTATTAGAAAGATAATCAGATTGAGCGCCCCTGACTCCCTAATGGGCAGACTTAGATGATTCCGTTACTACCACATATCTCAATAAAGTTGAGTTCTTGTGATCCTGTGATGTCCATTTCATGGGTTGGTCTAAACCAGGGGTGTCAAGCTCACGTCGTCACTGTGGCGTCAGATGACGTATCGGGACTTTTTTCCCCTTCACTAAACCGGTCATGGGCATGGCCAGCGCATGATATGTCCAGCCTACAGGCCGGGAGTTTGACAGTCCTGGTCTAAACAAATAGAGTTAGCAAAGCAGGAAACAAGGCTGCTGTGCTGTTATTCGTCACAACTGGTTGGAGCACTTATTCAATTTGGGCTGATCTTGAGAACAATGAATAGGGTGGACCAAGCTAATATTGGATAGAGGACCAGGCATAATATATAAAAAAATTATCTTCTCACCCTTATGGGTAGTCTATGTCTTCCTCAGTCTTGGGTCCTTTACCAGAGGCCTGGGAGTTTGAGGGTTCTGCACAGGATCTTAACTGTCCCTAGTGACATATGTATATGTATGATCGTGTGTGTTTTTGTGTGTACATGTGTGTACATATTGCAGTTCTCTTCATATCCACATAGTCACACTTCAGCTTAAGGGAGTTTATACTTTTTATTTCTATTCTGACATGACTAGTGATCCAGAGTTTCAGCCTTCTGAACAGAGCTGAGTAATGGAACTCTACTGCAATTACTGTGTTTCCCTGAAAATAAGACCTCCCTGAAAATAAACCCTCTCCAGAAAATAAGACCTCCCTGAAAATATTTAAATGCATGCGCAGCCTGTCCCCGCCATTTCCTCTGATTAGAGTTAGGGAGACAGAGCTAGAAATCAGGTAAGACGGCAAGAGGAGCCCCGTCTTGCTTCAAACACCCCAAAATAATAAGACTTCCCCAAAAATAAGGCCAAGCACTTATTTCGGGGTTCAAAAAATAGAAGACAGGGTCTTATTTTCGGGGAAACATGGTACACAGAAAAGGCACAAGATCCTGATCTGGGCAAATACTGTATGATATGGCTGTTGGCTATTTAAGGAACAAGCATCCATGTAGTCACAGGGATTTAGCTTGGCTCAAGAGGAAACTTTATTTTTCATCTGTTCTCTAGTCCTTCGCACACCTCACTATAAGACAAGAAGGACCTGATACATAGATTTCTATCATCAGATTAGGTTTCAGGACCTAAAAAGTAGCAAAACCACGAGATTTCTTATCCCTCGCTGCCACCAGGATTAGTTTATCCATTAGACACAGTTCCCAGGGCCCGTAAAAATGAAATAGAAATTCTTTATTTTTCATGCCTTTTGATAAATATTTGTTTCCATAGCCTTTTCATAGAAAACAGGCAAATAGGCATATTTTATTTATTTATTTTTATTAAATTTGTATACCGCCCTTCTTCTGCTGGACTCTGGGTGGTGCACAGCCAGAAATATAAAACATTCCAATACAAAATTTAAAAGTTTAAAATTTAAAAGTTTAAAATTGGCATAGAGTTGGAACATCAAATCAAGGATTTTATTTATAATTTTAGGCATAGCAATAAATACTAAAATTTAGTAATTTTGAAGATATTTAATAGATATCATGATTAATTGGAAACAACTGATATTACAAAATAATACATATATAATTTGCTATTCACTATTTCTCTGTAGAAATATATATAAAAAGTATTGAAACTCATGAAATATAATTTTAATGCTATTATTTTTGTGATGGGAGGGGCCCACAAATCCTATAAGACTCAGTGGTGTTAAAATGATGAACTGAATATTGTGATGTCACAACAGAGACCCTGCCCTTTACATGCTAGCCAGTAGCATTATGACATAAGTACACAAGAAGCAGCGTTTCCATCTCAACACACATTTCCTCACCTAGGATTGCCCTTGTTGGACTCACAGATGTTTTGCCTGTTTTGACTAATGCTTTGTGGTGGATTGTTTTCACTTATGGTTTTATGGCTTGAAATGTAAACTACATTAAGGACCCTTCTTCCAGAAATTACTTTTTACATGTACAGTAAGTAAATAATACTTTGTGTAATTGGTGTTACAATTCATTGAAATAGTTATAAAGAGCTCAACTCTCTGTAATACCCAGGGAAACTGGTTAAGCTGTCCTTGAAGAGTAATTTTTAAGAGGCTGGATGAAGTTTTTTAAAACTTTGAGAGATAGAAAACCTCAAACTACTTCTTTTTCCATCTGTTTGATGGATTGCATTTTTTTAAAAGAATATTTTTTCTTTTTTTTTCTCTTTTTTGCATGAGTTTTGAATTTGAGCTCTAAGCACATAGCGCTTATAAGCAGTATCCTGAATAACAGGAAGTGAGCTTCCTATAATCTTCTCGGCTGTCCTTACCACTCTCTGTATAGACTTTCTATCTGAGGCACTGCTGCCACCAAACCAAACAGGAATGCAGTTTGTTAAAATGCTCTCAATTGTGCCTCTGTAAAAAGTGGCCAGGACAGAAGGAGAAAGATGTGCTCTCCTCATCCAACTCAGGAAATGCAAACACTGGTTTGCACGCTTCACTAAAGATGACATGTGGAGAGACCGAGTCAGATGATCTGCCATTTCTTGCCAGACACTTACTGAATGGAACAGCAGTAACTTTGCTGTCCTTCAGGATGGTGGGTATGGCTATTAGACAAAGGAAGAGCATAAATATAAATAAATCTTAGGTGCATGATCAAGTAATCATGAACATTAATTCAAGTTTCTGGCAACTATGTAATGATCATTCCCCTACCTAAACTGGCAAAATGTTCTTTTTCCTCAGATTGTTATTTTATGAAAGCTACTTTGCTACTGATTTGAATAAGCAAGATAAATAAAGTAAGATTAGAAATGCATACCCCTAACTGCATACTGCTTGCCAACTGTAGTGAAAATCATGGGTAAAAGTATACAGCATATAAATAACCAAAGCAGATAAATTGGGTAAAAAATTCCATTGCAACATAAAATTTGTTAACACAGTATTGAATGAAGGAAAGGAATGGAATGGAATGGAATAAAAATGATTTTGCCTGGTCTGAGAAAAGGAATGAAGTAGGTGCCTCATTCGGGAGGGCCATCCCCTATATTTCAACCATACAAGGCTACCAGAGGAAATTTTCAAAAATGACCTCATGTTTTGAAAGTTGCTTCAGGTAATCATTTCTGGAAATATCTAGCCTTGTTGGAGCTGTGTTCTTTTCCAGCAAGCTCTTTAAATCTCCCAGTCTTTTTTTTCCCTAGGAACCAAACTGTGAGCTTTGATAATTTTCAAACAACAAATACACACATTTGGGGGGGGGGGGGGGGGAGATATTTAAATACTCTGCACAATGGATTCTACTACCGGTAACTATTCCAAACTTATTCTGCACAACTGAAATGAATGGCAGTCACTCAAGAAAACCATTAGATTAATGTCAGTTAGGAGAGCTTTCTTCAAGTTTGCTTGGCTTTGCAATACTATTCTCACCCTTCCAGCTCATTTTTGGCTGTTCCAAGTCTGATTTTCTAGCTCCGCATCCCCTTTTGTTTACTACAAAGTGCTGACAACCTTTTCGTCCCAATCTTCCCCCCCCACACCCAAAAAAATATGCACTAAATCACCCACAATGAATTTATCAGAACCTTCCATTTTAATCTTCACCAGCATAAAATAAGATGGTGAAAACGGGGGCTTCTGTACATACAAACTCACATGGAAACATGCTTTTTAATCAGTTAAAAGTGCTGGTTTTGGTTTCAACAACGTTGGATGTTCTGATGATAATAGAATTCAAGAGCAGGTAGGGAAGAACAGGATGTAGCTTTTGTCAAATTTCTGTGCATGAAATGCACATTAATTTTTTTTGTTAAATTCAGATATGGACATCAAGTAGCCTGGTTTTCCTGGATGAATTTGGACCCAAATCATCTTCCTCTTTGACACAGGAATGCATGACAAATCCACTATATAATATATTGTCCTGTGCTGCAGCTGATTGCAAATTCTGGGAATCATAGTCTGTTACATCCAGAATGTCAGGGTTCCAAGTAAGACTCCCAACGAAAAAAACTCCAAGGCTTGAGTTTCCTCAAAGTTACTTTTTTATTAGAGATGTCATATTGGCACATCTGGGAAAACCCGAATCTGAAAGCTTCCAGGTTTTCCCCACCCAAGAGAAAGTTCAGGTCCCTTCCCCTGAACTCACATGCCCATCATATGGTCCAATCAATGCACCGTTCCAACTGGAGATGCCTCCCAGTTCCAGCCTTCCAGGTGCAGGGCAAGATGTCCTTGACTCTCTGAGAAAGGAATGTTATTATGAGTATATATCCATACAATCCCCCTCTCCCAGTTTCCCACAGTAGTAAACATGGCAGGTCTGAAGGCCTAATACAAAAGATGGCTTCCAGAGAATCATCTCCCTAAGTTTTCAGGCAGAGATCTTTCCCAAGCCTACCAAGAGATGACAAAAATTGAAGTTGGGATTTCACAACCATTGAAATGAAAAGATATACAGCCCAAGAAATGCTAAAGGATCAGGATTCCAGACTATTTGTTAAGTGGATGCTCCATCTAGCCATTTATATTAGATAAAGAATCTAAGAGTATCAGCTAGCTAATGGTGTCAGAGCTCATGAGCATCTTTCAGGTGAGAAATTAACAATTCTGAAAACTGTCCTATTTCGGCCCCTGGTTTCTTTTCAATGGTTTTCTTGTACAAATGTGCCATTAGTTTTTCTCCTAAACGCCAGGAACCGGAGGTAATAAACGTTTTACAAGGATTTGGTTTAAAACTGCCAGGCAACCTGATAGCAAACTTATTTAAATGTAAATTAAATAAATGTAATTTAATTTTAAAAATTTATTAATTTTTATTTAAACAAAATTAAATAAAAAAACTATTTTTTGCTTTAAAACTGCCAGGCAGCCTGATAAAAACTTCCTGTAACTATAAACGAGGCATTGTTAAATGCTCATATTATAAAGGATTGTCCTGAAATAAAAAGTGGTAATGAAGTAGCTATTCTTTACCCTCAATTGATTAGTTGTGTGGCTTATTCTTACTTCTAATTCTACTACCAAGTATCAATAATCTGTTAATGACAATAACTTACAATATCATGCAGTGTACTAATAGTGTTTTTATATCATTTGTTCATTTATTGTTTAATAAAGTTAAAATAACCCATTAAAATAACATTTTGAATTGCAAACATTTGAGCATCATTAATGAAGCTTATTTGAAGCATTCAAAATGGTGTCACCTCTGTTCCCCATTAAGTAATTTCTTCATGCCTAGAATTAGCCCATTTTTTTCCAGTGGTCATTCAAAGATGAAATGCTGCTAAAGATCAAACCAAGTCTCTTTATTTTGGTCATCAGTCAGCAAAATGTTGGAAATATTTTAGTCATCCCCAAAGTTAGTCCTATAAGATAAACCAGACTTTTAAAAAGTGCCATATAGGATTTTTATTGTAATTGCTCTAGTGACAGAACCTTGCAAATCTGTCTCTGTTTTCCCTCTCCATGAGAACTAGGGAAGGACTCACTTGTCTGAAACCTTTTCTCAAATTAATTTCTTGGCCTGGACTCAAGCATTGTTGATTTGGCATTGTCTTGATTGAAGGCTTTTTGTCCTGTCCTTCAAAGCCATCCCTTCAGTCTTTACACCAGCTGCAGTTAGGGGGGGGGGGGGGGAGTTAGAACTGATCCCAAATTTTGGGTTTATGAGTAATGCTCCTGGAATTGGCTCAGTGGGCTCAAATACAAGATGTATTTATTATACAATGTGACAGTTCTTCAGTTGGGACTTCAATCAGCCAGCGAAGAACCTAAAGTCCTTTCCGATCTGCTTCCTGTCTCTAGCCACCCTTTCTTTAATCTAGATGTCCATCTCAGCTAGCTTTCATAGTTAAAGTGGGACTTTAATCTCCTGCTTTCTAGGTGGGTGTCTTAACCATTAGACCAGGGGTCTCCAACCTTGGCCACATTTAAGCCTGGCAGACTTCAAAGCTGGCTAGGGAATCCTGGGAGTTGAAGTCCGCCAAGCTTAAAGTGGCCAATGTTGGAGACCCCTGCATTAGACCACCTTATCATCAAAGGTAGTCTACCCCTTCCAGGTGAGATTCTACCAGGAAGAGGGAACTGGATAAAAAGGGAAGTGCATTCAGAAGAACAGGTCTGGAAGAGGCTCAGACACCAAGCCTGAAAGCCTCTGTCTCTGCCAGAGAGACAGGTTGAGAATAATGTTAGAACCAGGATAATATAATGCTTACAGATCTTCTAGATCAGTGGTTCTCAACCTGTGGGTCACAACCCCTTTGGGGGTCGAACATCCCTTTCACAGGGGTCGCCTAAGACCATCGGAAAACACATATTTTTGATGGTCTTAGGAATAATTTTATGGTTGGAGGTCACCACAACATGAGGAACTGTATTAAAGGGTCGCAGCATTAGGAAGGTTGAGAACCACTGTTCTAGATAATTAAAAGAAATAAGTAAACGTGACCCTTTCTTAACCTGTTTCTTCCCTATGTTCTCTCCAATTATGTTCCTCTAGAGCACGGGTGTCAAACTCAAGGCCTGGGGCCGGATCCGACCGGTGGGGTGCTTAGATCTGGCCTGTGGGGCCACCCTGGAAACAACAAATGACCAGCCCATGGTGCTTCTGTCAGCGAAAACGGCGCTCGTGAGGGCCATGGGCAACCCTCCTGAGCTCTGTTTTCACTGGCAGAGGGTTGCAGGAGGCCATCGCAGGCCAAAGCGGAGCTCGGGAGCCCGTTTTAGCTGGCAGAGGGCTCAGGTGCCCCCGACACAAGTGACATTCAGCTGGCCATGCCCTCCCCTGCCTCTCCAAAGTCAAATACCACCCTGATGCGGCCCTCAATGAAATAGAGTTTGACACCCCTGCCCTAGAGACTGAAAGAATTTATAACTCCTCAAAGGGGTTTAGGGGTGGAAACAAAGGATAATAAAGACTTCCCACCATCACAAGACTGGCATGTAATACTGCTCTTCCACAATCTTTTATGACCAATAGTAGCACTTAGTTGTATTCATCTAATCTTGAGAAAAATTCAGCAGGATTGGACTTGCTTAGAGTGCTGACAGCTATATTATAAAGTTGAAAAAAACAATAACATCCCACTGTTAAGCAATAGCAGCTCATTTATTTACACTGCAATACATGGATGGAGTCATATTCCCAGGAGTCAAGCCCCAATTTGGGAGTCATTAAATCTTCTTTTTAATGATTATATTTTTAAAAAAGTATTTGTATGGAACAGGCCAATTGAAAAGAGGACAAGATCATCCATTTGTAGTTTTTTTTAAAAAAATCATTATTCACTGAAGCAAGCCTAATGCAAGGGTTCTATACCCAGGGAATAGGAAGACAAAAAAGACAAAAATAGGAAAGCAATGTCACATAATCCATTTCTGACGGCAGAGCCCAAATAGCCTTACATTAATAAAATGAATTAGAATCAATGAGTTAGGCTGGTATGTGTGGGGAGAAGGCATTTTGGGGAAAAGGAGCCTAGCAGATTTAAAAAGCACCAGGATGAGGAAAGCTTGGGCTTGCAGAGCAAGGGCCGAAAATGAGTCTAAAGCTTTCAATTCCCCAGCTGGCCCATAGCTTTATATCGTGCCACAGCCATTGCCTAGTGCCTGGGCCTGAGACATAATTAGTTAAGGGTGGGTGAGGGCAGAGATATTCTAAGCATCGCTAGTCCTCTGAACTTTGGGTGCTAGGGCAGCAAGCTGGAAGCTGTTTTACCCTACTTGCTTACTAGGAAGAAAAAGCAACCGATGCTAAAGGCAGTTAAATATTAAATATTCTGCTTCTTCTATACTTACTCTCCATCCTTTTAAGATTCCTCCTTGTAGAACAATTATCCTGCCCTGCCTGAACTTCATCCACCTCTCCAAGTGAAGAAAGATGCATCCAGTAGGCTGTTTACTGGGGAGGGGGGGGGGAATAGGTAAAATGATAATGAGGAAGGGCCCAGAATTTATACAGATGCAAACCAGGTCTCACAGAATCTTTTCTGATCCCTCTTCTTTGCCTTAAGGGCCTACCAGCAGCTGTGGCTGGAATACAATATCATTTTTTCTTAATAATGACTTCATATTACCTGCACTGCTGAGCCCCTAACATGCTAATTACCTAAGCAGGTGAAATACATTTTAATAATTTAACAAATGAACTAAAGCAGAATTGAATGACAAAAGGAACCGCGTGCTGCTGTCAAAGCACTCTTGGCCAAAGGTTGGGGAGGTTTTGTTTTTTTAAAAAAAATATATTAATAGGATTAATCAATTTTGAAGTGAATGCAGCAGAATTCTTTTGACATTTCCAAGGTGGGTCATCCTTATTTATCTACACCTACTTAGCATTTTAAATACAGGGTAAATCTACTTTTTTGAGGGAACATCAGCGGAAGGAGGAAATGGATGAAACTTAGTCATGTTTTTTAAAATTTTTATAAATCAGTTTATAGCTTCTTATACTGCCCAGTAATGCCTGTATCTGGTTCTGTGGATTTTTAGTGCTTTCCGTGGGATCTTCAATCAAACCCAGTTATCCAGGCAAGTTTCTTACAATTAAGTTTTTAAACTGCACTTTTTTTAGTAGAATTCTATTCTTTCTTGATGCAACTCTGGATGCCTCTTGTAGTGCTTTTAATAATTTCTGTAGTACACCCTTTCCAACTTCCTGCTTTCCAGATGTGTTGGATTACAATTCTCAGGAATAGGGGAATTTGGGGAGTTGTTGATCAGCACAACTGGAGACCAACACATCTGGAGGGTACTAATGTAGCAATGTTCTGAACATCCCTCTGTTTTGTGTATATTTGTTTCGATGGGAACTGAGCAAATATATAAGCTATGTGTTACAAAAGGATGTACTAATAATATATACAGGCAGTTTTCAAGTTACAGTGGTAATTGGGAGCAGAATTTCCATCGTTAAGCAACGCAGTTATAAAATGTGATGTCACATGACTGCATTGTTTAACAATGGCAGTTCCAGCTCTCCCTGTTGCTGTCCTTTAACTGAATCTCACCAGTTGTTAGGCAGGGATCACATCCATCCAAGCCACTCCCAGCTTGGCCCCCGTCAGGCCAGAACTTTGGTAAGGTAAGGCGTCCTCTTCCCCACACCCATCTGTCTTTCCCCTCACCATATCTCTGCCCTCTTTTTTTTTTTGCTAGCTATGCCATTTTATGCTCACTGACCTTGCTACCCTACTGCCTCCAGCAGATCTTTGCAGTCTTCCTCCCATTACTGATGCCAGCTGCCGGCCAAGTCCACCCTTCTTCCTGATGTTGCTGTCCAAATAGTGCAGGTCCTTGTGAGACATCAGCCCATGTGATTTGGATGGTGTGGGTAGCTTTCTCATAAGGTTTTAAAAGGCCTCAAAAACCTTCCAAAGCATTGTGAGAATAGCCTGGTACAGCCAGCAGCTGCCTCATTTAGGGGCAGGCTGGGCATACCTCATCAGTAGCAAGAGGAATAAGGTGTCAACTGGGGACAGCAGGGTGGCAGGGCCAGTAGAGCACAAGGCTGGCAGAATGACAGGAGCGGAACGCAGAGGGCAAGGGTGGCTGGAGCACAGGGCTTGAGGCAGCCCTTCTCGGCAGCGGTGGCACAGAAGCTGAAGTAGAGGCCTGGGTGTGGTGGCAGCTGATTGGCATTGCTAAAGGCCTTGAGCCTCTATTTTAGTCTCACTGCTGCCACTAAGGAGTGCCGCTATGCAGGGTTGCCAAAAGGGCAGAGATGGGGGGAGAGAGGCAGATGGGAGGTTGAAATACTCCTTCAGTCATTCATGTGGGCAGGCTGCAAGCGCCCTTGAATTTTTGATCATGTGATCATGGGCGTAGTGCAATGGCTGTCATTTAGGGGACCAAACTTAAGTACCGTCTCTTCAATGCGGCCATAACTTGGAATGATCATTGACCAAATAGTCGTAACTCGAGGATGACCTATAGTGCAGTGTTCATTTTTGCTGTGGCCACAGTGGAACCAAGATAAGAAGGGTTTTCCTGCAATGTACAGAACGCAACCAGAATTTCTATCTTGATTCTAATGATAGTTACAGCATTTGCATTAAACAGCCTTTGCCAGTCAGTGCTGCTGAGATGTGTTGGACTGCAATTTCCAAAATTTCTACCCAGCGTGACCTTGCAAGCCAACACATCTAAAGAAGAAAGCTATGATTTTTCTTTTCAACTTCTCTTAGTGTGAAGAAGGAGGGGTTCTAAATAGTTGCCTTAAATCACTGAGGAAATGTATGGAATTGGTTAATCATAAAGTATGATCAATGATAAATTATCACACTGATTTTATTGTGTTATAAGTGTGTTTCCTTGGTTAGACAGGTTTGCCTTTCTGAAGATGCAGGTTTATCTCCAAGTGCTTTGGGATTCCACCTTGCTGTTGGGTGCTCAGGTCAAGAAAATAAGCAGGAGTGCCTTTTACAAATTTCAGTAATATGCAGTGGCACTTTTTTTTTTCCTGGAAAGGAAAATGTCTTCAAAACACAACCATTCATGCTTTAAAAAATATTTAGGAACTGTACCTGCCTGGCCTGCAGTTCTCCAAGCTTTACAAGATGGTTTAGGAAATACGTTACATAAATGTTGCACAGCCACCGCCCCACCAGTGGTGGGTTTCAAAATTTTTTACTACCAGTTCTGTAAGTGTGGCTTGGTGGGCGTGGCATGGCTTAGTGGGCGTGGCAGGGGAAGGTTAATGCAAAATCCTCATTTCCTCTCAATCAGCTAGGACCGTGATGGCGAACCTATGGCACGGGTGCCACAGGTGGCACATGGAGCCATATCGGTGGGCACGTGAACTCAGCTCCGGCACGCATGCGTGCGCCAGCCAGCTGATTTTCGGGCCTTCTGGGCCCACCAGAAGTCAGGAAACACACGGTTTCTGGCCTCCGAAGGGCCCCTGGGAGGGTGGGGAAGGCCATTTTTGCCCTCCCCAGGCTCCTAGAAAGGCTCTGGAGCCTGGGGAGAGCAAAAAACGGGCCTACCGGGCCCACCATGCCATTGTGTGCCAAAAGCGGGGAGAGCACTTGGGGGGGTGTGCATAGAATTATGGATGTGGGCACGTGTGTGTGTGACCCCACCACGCTCCCCGCACTTTTGGCACGTGATGGCAAAAAGGTTAGCCATCACTGAACTAGGACTTGGGAGGCAGAGAATAGATGAGGGCGGGGCCTGTCAGAATTTCCGTTACCGGTTCTCCAGAACTGGTCAGAACCTGCTGAAACCCACCTCTGCGCCTCACTCCACCAACACAGTTGACTTTCAGTTTGTGTCATAGGCAGATGAATGATATAATTTTTTTTAAAAAAATGATCATAACAACTACAGAATAATATATGGCTTCTTTTTTTTTTATTAAAAAGTTTTACAGATTATACAGAAAATTTCCCCCCCCTCCCTCCACCCCCTCCCTCCCCCCTCCCCCTCCCCCCCTTGACTTCCCAGGATTAGTTCAGGGTATTACATAAAAACTCAAAACTATAAGCTAACAGTATAATAAACAATAATAATAAATCATTATTAACCTTGATCTTTAACTCCTAATAATAAAAGAACAATATTCTAATTATTATAACAATTTATACTAAATATTTCATTCATAAGCTAATTGAAAATTCTTATTACAGTATTTATTCTGAATATAATCTATCCAACTTTTCCACTCCTTTATATATCTTTCATTTGAATAGTCTTTGAGATATGCGGAAATCTTCGCCATTTCTGCCAAATGCACTACTTTTAATGTCCATTCTTGAATTGTAGGTACATCTTGTTTCTTCCAATATTGTGCCACCAGTGGTCTTGAGAGAAAATTTTTATAAAATGTTTTACAGATGGCATTTAGATCCCAAAAAATTATCTTGTATGTATTCGAACATTCAGCCCAAATGTTGGGAGATGTGGAAGTCAGGATGCCACTTATTATCATATATGGTGGACCTGTAACAAAATTAAGGCATTCTGGATAAAAATTTGGTGGGTAATTCAAAATGTATTAAAGAAAAAGATTAAATTTATGCCACAGGTTTTTTTGTTAGGTATTATAACAGATTGTACAGGAATTGAAATAAAGTTGATTTTAAATTTAAGAATAATATATGGCTTCTTGACTCACAGGAAATTGCTGGGTTTGAGTGTCGTTTGGACTCAATAGTTACCTATTAAGGTCAGGGTTGTGAGGATCCTTTCTCCAAGATCTTTAATTTTCTCTAGGATTGTGACTGGGAACAAGGCCATTTTGGCAGTGGCACCAAGGTTGCGAAACTTCCAGATGACGCCATTGTGTATTCTTGCTCCTGGTTTCTAGACAGTGGACTGAAGTGATGCATTTGAAGCCTGATCAAAGCGCCTCGCTTGAATTCTCCCTGTTAATTGTTGACATGCTGTGTCAATAATTGATCGTTTTAATTCAAAATTTTTCAAGTCCGGTTAGTTAGACTTTCAAAGGTCAGAGGCAAGGTTTTTTTTTTAAAGGGCAGCTTCTGTCTTCACAAAACAAGCCTTTAGTGCCGTGTTAAGTTTGCACTGCAGAATGGGATAAACGGACAACTAGATATGAAGCTCTGCTGGCTTTGTGGTTAAGGAAGGCAGGACTGGGTTTCTTAAATAATGAGCTTTGAAAATTAAGATGCTATACGGCTATTGCTGGCTGCCAGAATGAAGGCCGTATAAACATTCTCTAGAGTCAGCAGTATCCCGCAAGGAACGCTTCATTCATACGTTCTTGTGCATTTTTATATTCTTCCATAGTAATTCTTCTTTCAGCAATTTGAACCGGGGTGGACGGTTACAATTGATCCGAGGTTTCTTTCTGGAGCCTGGGAACAGTTACCAGTTTCAGTAAGTGATACTTAGGATGGAAGAGGCTTGGGCTCCGTGTATTAAAACCACAATTGCAGCCCATGTAATACCTTTTTGGCTGTAGGTTCACTTCTATTGGAAATATATATATATATATATATCTTCATTTCAACTCTCGAAATGGCAGTTTTAATATAACAACCAGGGAAGTGATAACGGCCTTGGAGCTGTGCAAATGACTGTTTCGGGAGAGAGGCAAAAGCCAGCAAGGTATTTTGTGTTTACTCAAGCATTGTAAATCAATACGCAAGGGTTTTTTTTTTTTTAAAAAGTAAATGATTCATAATAATATAACACCATGGACATTTCCTGTGTTTGCTGACTGGGAGACAAGAATATCTCTGTTTTCCGTGGTGTCTCATAAAGTTGTGCTTAGGAAGGCAGGAACAATGTGGGGTGGGGGGAGAAGGTGCCTTAG
>WNWU01018866.1:17944-32726 GCA_012654045.1 Ptyas mucosa | reverse complement strand
GATAACAGTGAAGCTGCTGTTCCAAAATTCAAAATATTATTTTTTTTAAAAAAAAAATAGTAATACTTACACTAGAGTTTTGCACACTCTTGCCGAAGGACATCTTGGCACATTTTACAAAACCACTTGCCATGGGAAATGTCCATTTCTAATGCAAAACAGACCGGGAGGAGGAGTGAACAGCCAGCTTAGAGGTGGGGAAAACGCTAGAGGCTCATTCTTTCCCTTAGAGTGCCCCCCCCCGACTCCCAAATTGATCTTCCATTGAAGAAAGCAGATGGCAGGCAGAGAAGGAGCAGAGCTAGAGTAAAACACAAGATTTTTCTGTCTGTATGTAAGTGGATCTCTGCATATCAGGGGCTTTTCTGATATCTTCAGCCTCTTAGCCAAGAAGAAGGGTTTTTCTTGGTCATGGGTGAGCTGCAGTGAGATGCCTTCCAACAGCTCTAAACTGATAGCCACAGGCCCATCTGTTGGCAGATGTTAGGACAAAGGGGAACGATGGAAGAACCGTCTGAATCCAATCCAGCCTGAATTCGGTCAATCCAAGCCCCGGAGAAGTAAATTGGGGTTACTCAGAAAGAATGATTGCCGGGTTATACTTTTCTATCTATAAACCTAAGCTCGGAATTGATTAGGATGTGGCTTTCCTTAACCCTCATTACTGTGTGTCAGAAGCCTTCATTACAGCACAGGCCCTGTGTCAGTTCCTATTATAGCACAGATGTGTTACACGTCCTAAATATAGTATGGTTCTGGGCTAAAATAGAACGGCTCAACCAGATTTCCCCAAGGAAATAATAACCTCCCGTATATTAAAATAGTGACACGTTCTGCCATTTCATTCCCTTTGCAAACGGCCCGTTTTTGCTATTGTTTTGAAATTTAAATAGAGGCAGGCTTGGCTAACTCCTTTCGTTCCATAGAGGACGTTCCCTTTTCGCTCATTTGCTTTGTAAGCAAATAAAATGCCACTTGGCACTGTATGGAAATGTGATATTTACTTCTCTCAGGTGAAACAATACCACGATCCAGCTGTTCCATTATGTGTCTTTTCAATATTTGGGAAATAGGGATGGTGGTGGGTTGTGGTTTTTTTAAATTTTTTGTTTTGTTTTGTTTTGTTTTAAAAACTGCTGCCATTTGGGCTTCTTTTATGATTTCTCTCGCCAGGCCATGTTTGTTTAACTGTTTGTGTTGATGTCAAGCTTGGACTTTTATGTGGGTACAGAACCAATCAAATTTTGAACTGGGTTCCTTTACTGGTGACTTAGGACAGCGTTCCCCTTTGTAGGGTTCTTGGCTGTTGTGAAGACTTCTTGGGAGCCAGGGAGAAGATCTTGGAGGAGGCATTCACAAAGCGAAAGGACTATAGGCACCGAAAAAGCATGCTTTGGGCAGGAGGTGGGAAAGTATTAGAAAGATAATCAGATTGAGCGCCCCTGACTCCCTAATGGGCAGACTTAGATGATTCCGTTACTACCACATATCTCAATAAAGTTGAGTTCTTGTGATCCTGTGATGTCCATTTCATGGGTTGGTCTAAACCAGGGGTGTCAAGCTCACGTCGTCACTGTGGCGTCAGATGACGTATCGGGACTTTTTTCCCCTTCACTAAACCGGTCATGGGCATGGCCAGCGCATGATATGTCCAGCCTACAGGCCGGGAGTTTGACAGTCCTGGTCTAAACAAATAGAGTTAGCAAAGCAGGAAACAAGGCTGCTGTGCTGTTATTCGTCACAACTGGTTGGAGCACTTATTCAATTTGGGCTGATCTTGAGAACAATGAATAGGGTGGACCAAGCTAATATTGGATAGAGGACCAGGCATAATATATAAAAAAATTATCTTCTCACCCTTATGGGTAGTCTATGTCTTCCTCAGTCTTGGGTCCTTTACCAGAGGCCTGGGAGTTTGAGGGTTCTGCACAGGATCTTAACTGTCCCTAGTGACATATGTATATGTATGATCGTGTGTGTTTTTGTGTGTACATGTGTGTACATATTGCAGTTCTCTTCATATCCACATAGTCACACTTCAGCTTAAGGGAGTTTATACTTTTTATTTCTATTCTGACATGACTAGTGATCCAGAGTTTCAGCCTTCTGAACAGAGCTGAGTAATGGAACTCTACTGCAATTACTGTGTTTCCCTGAAAATAAGACCTCCCTGAAAATAAACCCTCTCCAGAAAATAAGACCTCCCTGAAAATATTTAAATGCATGCGCAGCCTGTCCCCGCCATTTCCTCTGATTAGAGTTAGGGAGACAGAGCTAGAAATCAGGTAAGACGGCAAGAGGAGCCCCGTCTTGCTTCAAACACCCCAAAATAATAAGACTTCCCCAAAAATAAGGCCAAGCACTTATTTCGGGGTTCAAAAAATAGAAGACAGGGTCTTATTTTCGGGGAAACATGGTACACAGAAAAGGCACAAGATCCTGATCTGGGCAAATACTGTATGATATGGCTGTTGGCTATTTAAGGAACAAGCATCCATGTAGTCACAGGGATTTAGCTTGGCTCAAGAGGAAACTTTATTTTTCATCTGTTCTCTAGTCCTTCGCACACCTCACTATAAGACAAGAAGGACCTGATACATAGATTTCTATCATCAGATTAGGTTTCAGGACCTAAAAAGTAGCAAAACCACGAGATTTCTTATCCCTCGCTGCCACCAGGATTAGTTTATCCATTAGACACAGTTCCCAGGGCCCGTAAAAATGAAATAGAAATTCTTTATTTTTCATGCCTTTTGATAAATATTTGTTTCCATAGCCTTTTCATAGAAAACAGGCAAATAGGCATATTTTATTTATTTATTTTTATTAAATTTGTATACCGCCCTTCTTCTGCTGGACTCTGGGTGGTGCACAGCCAGAAATATAAAACATTCCAATACAAAATTTAAAAGTTTAAAATTTAAAAGTTTAAAATTGGCATAGAGTTGGAACATCAAATCAAGGATTTTATTTATAATTTTAGGCATAGCAATAAATACTAAAATTTAGTAATTTTGAAGATATTTAATAGATATCATGATTAATTGGAAACAACTGATATTACAAAATAATACATATATAATTTGCTATTCACTATTTCTCTGTAGAAATATATATAAAAAGTATTGAAACTCATGAAATATAATTTTAATGCTATTATTTTTGTGATGGGAGGGGCCCACAAATCCTATAAGACTCAGTGGTGTTAAAATGATGAACTGAATATTGTGATGTCACAACAGAGACCCTGCCCTTTACATGCTAGCCAGTAGCATTATGACATAAGTACACAAGAAGCAGCGTTTCCATCTCAACACACATTTCCTCACCTAGGATTGCCCTTGTTGGACTCACAGATGTTTTGCCTGTTTTGACTAATGCTTTGTGGTGGATTGTTTTCACTTATGGTTTTATGGCTTGAAATGTAAACTACATTAAGGACCCTTCTTCCAGAAATTACTTTTTACATGTACAGTAAGTAAATAATACTTTGTGTAATTGGTGTTACAATTCATTGAAATAGTTATAAAGAGCTCAACTCTCTGTAATACCCAGGGAAACTGGTTAAGCTGTCCTTGAAGAGTAATTTTTAAGAGGCTGGATGAAGTTTTTTAAAACTTTGAGAGATAGAAAACCTCAAACTACTTCTTTTTCCATCTGTTTGATGGATTGCATTTTTTTAAAAGAATATTTTTTCTTTTTTTTTCTCTTTTTTGCATGAGTTTTGAATTTGAGCTCTAAGCACATAGCGCTTATAAGCAGTATCCTGAATAACAGGAAGTGAGCTTCCTATAATCTTCTCGGCTGTCCTTACCACTCTCTGTATAGACTTTCTATCTGAGGCACTGCTGCCACCAAACCAAACAGGAATGCAGTTTGTTAAAATGCTCTCAATTGTGCCTCTGTAAAAAGTGGCCAGGACAGAAGGAGAAAGATGTGCTCTCCTCATCCAACTCAGGAAATGCAAACACTGGTTTGCACGCTTCACTAAAGATGACATGTGGAGAGACCGAGTCAGATGATCTGCCATTTCTTGCCAGACACTTACTGAATGGAACAGCAGTAACTTTGCTGTCCTTCAGGATGGTGGGTATGGCTATTAGACAAAGGAAGAGCATAAATATAAATAAATCTTAGGTGCATGATCAAGTAATCATGAACATTAATTCAAGTTTCTGGCAACTATGTAATGATCATTCCCCTACCTAAACTGGCAAAATGTTCTTTTTCCTCAGATTGTTATTTTATGAAAGCTACTTTGCTACTGATTTGAATAAGCAAGATAAATAAAGTAAGATTAGAAATGCATACCCCTAACTGCATACTGCTTGCCAACTGTAGTGAAAATCATGGGTAAAAGTATACAGCATATAAATAACCAAAGCAGATAAATTGGGTAAAAAATTCCATTGCAACATAAAATTTGTTAACACAGTATTGAATGAAGGAAAGGAATGGAATGGAATGGAATAAAAATGATTTTGCCTGGTCTGAGAAAAGGAATGAAGTAGGTGCCTCATTCGGGAGGGCCATCCCCTATATTTCAACCATACAAGGCTACCAGAGGAAATTTTCAAAAATGACCTCATGTTTTGAAAGTTGCTTCAGGTAATCATTTCTGGAAATATCTAGCCTTGTTGGAGCTGTGTTCTTTTCCAGCAAGCTCTTTAAATCTCCCAGTCTTTTTTTTCCCTAGGAACCAAACTGTGAGCTTTGATAATTTTCAAACAACAAATACACACATTTGGGGGGGGGGGGGGGGGAGATATTTAAATACTCTGCACAATGGATTCTACTACCGGTAACTATTCCAAACTTATTCTGCACAACTGAAATGAATGGCAGTCACTCAAGAAAACCATTAGATTAATGTCAGTTAGGAGAGCTTTCTTCAAGTTTGCTTGGCTTTGCAATACTATTCTCACCCTTCCAGCTCATTTTTGGCTGTTCCAAGTCTGATTTTCTAGCTCCGCATCCCCTTTTGTTTACTACAAAGTGCTGACAACCTTTTCGTCCCAATCTTCCCCCCCCACACCCAAAAAAATATGCACTAAATCACCCACAATGAATTTATCAGAACCTTCCATTTTAATCTTCACCAGCATAAAATAAGATGGTGAAAACGGGGGCTTCTGTACATACAAACTCACATGGAAACATGCTTTTTAATCAGTTAAAAGTGCTGGTTTTGGTTTCAACAACGTTGGATGTTCTGATGATAATAGAATTCAAGAGCAGGTAGGGAAGAACAGGATGTAGCTTTTGTCAAATTTCTGTGCATGAAATGCACATTAATTTTTTTTGTTAAATTCAGATATGGACATCAAGTAGCCTAGTTTTCCTGGATGAATTTGGACCCAAATCATCTTCCTCTTTGACACAGGAATGCATGACAAATCCACTATATAATATATTGTCCTGTGCTGCAGCTGATTGCAAATTCTGGGAATCATAGTCTGTTACATCCAGAATGTCAGGGTTCCAAGTAAGACTCCCAACGAAAAAAACTCCAAGGCTTGAGTTTCCTCAAAGTTACTTTTTTATTAGAGATGTCATATTGGCACATCTGGGAAAACCCGAATCTGAAAGCTTCCAGGTTTTCCCCACCCAAGAGAAAGTTCAGGTCCCTTCCCCTGAACTCACATGCCCATCATATGGTCCAATCAATGCACCGTTCCAACTGGAGATGCCTCCCAGTTCCAGCCTTCCAGGTGCAGGGCAAGATGTCCTTGACTCTCTGAGAAAGGAATGTTATTATGAGTATATATCCATACAATCCCCCTCTCCCAGTTTCCCACAGTAGTAAACATGGCAGGTCTGAAGGCCTAATACAAAAGATGGCTTCCAGAGAATCATCTCCCTAAGTTTTCAGGCAGAGATCTTTCCCAAGCCTACCAAGAGATGACAAAAATTGAAGTTGGGATTTCACAACCATTGAAATGAAAAGATATACAGCCCAAGAAATGCTAAAGGATCAGGATTCCAGACTATTTGTTAAGTGGATGCTCCATCTAGCCATTTATATTAGATAAAGAATCTAAGAGTATCAGCTAGCTAATGGTGTCAGAGCTCATGAGCATCTTTCAGGTGAGAAATTAACAATTCTGAAAACTGTCCTATTTCGGCCCCTGGTTTCTTTTCAATGGTTTTCTTGTACAAATGTGCCATTAGTTTTTCTCCTAAACGCCAGGAACCGGAGGTAATAAACGTTTTACAAGGATTTGGTTTAAAACTGCCAGGCAACCTGATAGCAAACTTATTTAAATGTAAATTAAATAAATGTAATTTAATTTTAAAAATTTATTAATTTTTATTTAAACAAAATTAAATAAAAAAACTATTTTTTGCTTTAAAACTGCCAGGCAGCCTGATAAAAACTTCCTGTAACTATAAACGAGGCATTGTTAAATGCTCATATTATAAAGGATTGTCCTGAAATAAAAAGTGGTAATGAAGTAGCTATTCTTTACCCTCAATTGATTAGTTGTGTGGCTTATTCTTACTTCTAATTCTACTACCAAGTATCAATAATCTGTTAATGACAATAACTTACAATATCATGCAGTGTACTAATAGTGTTTTTATATCATTTGTTCATTTATTGTTTAATAAAGTTAAAATAACCCATTAAAATAACATTTTGAATTGCAAACATTTGAGCATCATTAATGAAGCTTATTTGAAGCATTCAAAATGGTGTCACCTCTGTTCCCCATTAAGTAATTTCTTCATGCCTAGAATTAGCCCATTTTTTTCCAGTGGTCATTCAAAGATGAAATGCTGCTAAAGATCAAACCAAGTCTCTTTATTTTGGTCATCAGTCAGCAAAATGTTGGAAATATTTTAGTCATCCCCAAAGTTAGTCCTATAAGATAAACCAGACTTTTAAAAAGTGCCATATAGGATTTTTATTGTAATTGCTCTAGTGACAGAACCTTGCAAATCTGTCTCTGTTTTCCCTCTCCATGAGAACTAGGGAAGGACTCACTTGTCTGAAACCTTTTCTCAAATTAATTTCTTGGCCTGGACTCAAGCATTGTTGATTTGGCATTGTCTTGATTGAAGGCTTTTTGTCCTGTCCTTCAAAGCCATCCCTTCAGTCTTTACACCAGCTGCAGTTAGGGGGGGGGGGGGGGAGTTAGAACTGATCCCAAATTTTGGGTTTATGAGTAATGCTCCTGGAATTGGCTCAGTGGGCTCAAATACAAGATGTATTTATTATACAATGTGACAGTTCTTCAGTTGGGACTTCAATCAGCCAGCGAAGAACCTAAAGTCCTTTCCGATCTGCTTCCTGTCTCTAGCCACCCTTTCTTTAATCTAGATGTCCATCTCAGCTAGCTTTCATAGTTAAAGTGGGACTTTAATCTCCTGCTTTCTAGGTGGGTGTCTTAACCATTAGACCAGGGGTCTCCAACCTTGGCCACATTTAAGCCTGGCAGACTTCAAAGCTGGCTAGGGAATCCTGGGAGTTGAAGTCCGCCAAGCTTAAAGTGGCCAATGTTGGAGACCCCTGCATTAGACCACCTTATCATCAAAGGTAGTCTACCCCTTCCAGGTGAGATTCTACCAGGAAGAGGGAACTGGATAAAAAGGGAAGTGCATTCAGAAGAACAGGTCTGGAAGAGGCTCAGACACCAAGCCTGAAAGCCTCTGTCTCTGCCAGAGAGACAGGTTGAGAATAATGTTAGAACCAGGATAATATAATGCTTACAGATCTTCTAGATCAGTGGTTCTCAACCTGTGGGTCACAACCCCTTTGGGGGTCGAACATCCCTTTCACAGGGGTCGCCTAAGACCATCGGAAAACACATATTTTTGATGGTCTTAGGAATAATTTTATGGTTGGAGGTCACCACAACATGAGGAACTGTATTAAAGGGTCGCAGCATTAGGAAGGTTGAGAACCACTGTTCTAGATAATTAAAAGAAATAAGTAAACGTGACCCTTTCTTAACCTGTTTCTTCCCTATGTTCTCTCCAATTATGTTCCTCTAGAGCACGGGTGTCAAACTCAAGGCCTGGGGCCGGATCCGACCGGTGGGGTGCTTAGATCTGGCCTGTGGGGCCACCCTGGAAACAACAAATGACCAGCCCATGGTGCTTCTGTCAGCGAAAACGGCGCTCGTGAGGGCCATGGGCAACCCTCCTGAGCTCTGTTTTCACTGGCAGAGGGTTGCAGGAGGCCATCGCAGGCCAAAGCGGAGCTCGGGAGCCCGTTTTAGCTGGCAGAGGGCTCAGGTGCCCCCGACACAAGTGACATTCAGCTGGCCATGCCCTCCCCTGCCTCTCCAAAGTCAAATACCACCCTGATGCGGCCCTCAATGAAATAGAGTTTGACACCCCTGCCCTAGAGACTGAAAGAATTTATAACTCCTCAAAGGGGTTTAGGGGTGGAAACAAAGGATAATAAAGACTTCCCACCATCACAAGACTGGCATGTAATACTGCTCTTCCACAATCTTTTATGACCAATAGTAGCACTTAGTTGTATTCATCTAATCTTGAGAAAAATTCAGCAGGATTGGACTTGCTTAGAGTGCTGACAGCTATATTATAAAGTTGAAAAAAACAATAACATCCCACTGTTAAGCAATAGCAGCTCATTTATTTACACTGCAATACATGGATGGAGTCATATTCCCAGGAGTCAAGCCCCAATTTGGGAGTCATTAAATCTTCTTTTTAATGATTATATTTTTAAAAAAGTATTTGTATGGAACAGGCCAATTGAAAAGAGGACAAGATCATCCATTTGTAGTTTTTTTTAAAAAAATCATTATTCACTGAAGCAAGCCTAATGCAAGGGTTCTATACCCAGGGAATAGGAAGACAAAAAAGACAAAAATAGGAAAGCAATGTCACATAATCCATTTCTGACGGCAGAGCCCAAATAGCCTTACATTAATAAAATGAATTAGAATCAATGAGTTAGGCTGGTATGTGTGGGGAGAAGGCATTTTGGGGAAAAGGAGCCTAGCAGATTTAAAAAGCACCAGGATGAGGAAAGCTTGGGCTTGCAGAGCAAGGGCCGAAAATGAGTCTAAAGCTTTCAATTCCCCAGCTGGCCCATAGCTTTATATCGTGCCACAGCCATTGCCTAGTGCCTGGGCCTGAGACATAATTAGTTAAGGGTGGGTGAGGGCAGAGATATTCTAAGCATCGCTAGTCCTCTGAACTTTGGGTGCTAGGGCAGCAAGCTGGAAGCTGTTTTACCCTACTTGCTTACTAGGAAGAAAAAGCAACCGATGCTAAAGGCAGTTAAATATTAAATATTCTGCTTCTTCTATACTTACTCTCCATCCTTTTAAGATTCCTCCTTGTAGAACAATTATCCTGCCCTGCCTGAACTTCATCCACCTCTCCAAGTGAAGAAAGATGCATCCAGTAGGCTGTTTACTGGGGAGGGGGGGGGGGAATAGGTAAAATGATAATGAGGAAGGGCCCAGAATTTATACAGATGCAAACCAGGTCTCACAGAATCTTTTCTGATCCCTCTTCTTTGCCTTAAGGGCCTACCAGCAGCTGTGGCTGGAATACAATATCATTTTTTCTTAATAATGACTTCATATTACCTGCACTGCTGAGCCCCTAACATGCTAATTACCTAAGCAGGTGAAATACATTTTAATAATTTAACAAATGAACTAAAGCAGAATTGAATGACAAAAGGAACCGCGTGCTGCTGTCAAAGCACTCTTGGCCAAAGGTTGGGGAGGTTTTGTTTTTTTAAAAAAAATATATTAATAGGATTAATCAATTTTGAAGTGAATGCAGCAGAATTCTTTTGACATTTCCAAGGTGGGTCATCCTTATTTATCTACACCTACTTAGCATTTTAAATACAGGGTAAATCTACTTTTTTGAGGGAACATCAGCGGAAGGAGGAAATGGATGAAACTTAGTCATGTTTTTTAAAATTTTTATAAATCAGTTTATAGCTTCTTATACTGCCCAGTAATGCCTGTATCTGGTTCTGTGGATTTTTAGTGCTTTCCGTGGGATCTTCAATCAAACCCAGTTATCCAGGCAAGTTTCTTACAATTAAGTTTTTAAACTGCACTTTTTTTAGTAGAATTCTATTCTTTCTTGATGCAACTCTGGATGCCTCTTGTAGTGCTTTTAATAATTTCTGTAGTACACCCTTTCCAACTTCCTGCTTTCCAGATGTGTTGGATTACAATTCTCAGGAATAGGGGAATTTGGGGAGTTGTTGATCAGCACAACTGGAGACCAACACATCTGGAGGGTACTAATGTAGCAATGTTCTGAACATCCCTCTGTTTTGTGTATATTTGTTTCGATGGGAACTGAGCAAATATATAAGCTATGTGTTACAAAAGGATGTACTAATAATATATACAGGCAGTTTTCAAGTTACAGTGGTAATTGGGAGCAGAATTTCCATCGTTAAGCAACGCAGTTATAAAATGTGATGTCACATGACTGCATTGTTTAACAATGGCAGTTCCAGCTCTCCCTGTTGCTGTCCTTTAACTGAATCTCACCAGTTGTTAGGCAGGGATCACATCCATCCAAGCCACTCCCAGCTTGGCCCCCGTCAGGCCAGAACTTTGGTAAGGTAAGGCGTCCTCTTCCCCACACCCATCTGTCTTTCCCCTCACCATATCTCTGCCCTCTTTTTTTTTTTTGCTAGCTATGCCATTTTATGCTCACTGACCTTGCTACCCTACTGCCTCCAGCAGATCTTTGCAGTCTTCCTCCCATTACTGATGCCAGCTGCCGGCCAAGTCCACCCTTCTTCCTGATGTTGCTGTCCAAATAGTGCAGGTCCTTGTGAGACATCAGCCCATGTGATTTGGATGGTGTGGGTAGCTTTCTCATAAGGTTTTAAAAGGCCTCAAAAACCTTCCAAAGCATTGTGAGAATAGCCTGGTACAGCCAGCAGCTGCCTCATTTAGGGGCAGGCTGGGCATACCTCATCAGTAGCAAGAGGAATAAGGTGTCAACTGGGGACAGCAGGGTGGCAGGGCCAGTAGAGCACAAGGCTGGCAGAATGACAGGAGCGGAACGCAGAGGGCAAGGGTGGCTGGAGCACAGGGCTTGAGGCAGCCCTTCTCGGCAGCGGTGGCACAGAAGCTGAAGTAGAGGCCTGGGTGTGGTGGCAGCTGATTGGCATTGCTAAAGGCCTTGAGCCTCTATTTTAGTCTCACTGCTGCCACTAAGGAGTGCCGCTATGCAGGGTTGCCAAAAGGGCAGAGATGGGGGGAGAGAGGCAGATGGGAGGTTGAAATACTCCTTCAGTCATTCATGTGGGCAGGCTGCAAGCGCCCTTGAATTTTTGATCATGTGATCATGGGCGTAGTGCAATGGCTGTCATTTAGGGGACCAAACTTAAGTACCGTCTCTTCAATGCGGCCATAACTTGGAATGATCATTGACCAAATAGTCGTAACTCGAGGATGACCTATAGTGCAGTGTTCATTTTTGCTGTGGCCACAGTGGAACCAAGATAAGAAGGGTTTTCCTGCAATGTACAGAACGCAACCAGAATTTCTATCTTGATTCTAATGATAGTTACAGCATTTGCATTAAACAGCCTTTGCCAGTCAGTGCTGCTGAGATGTGTTGGACTGCAATTTCCAAAATTTCTACCCAGCGTGACCTTGCAAGCCAACACATCTAAAGAAGAAAGCTATGATTTTTCTTTTCAACTTCTCTTAGTGTGAAGAAGGAGGGGTTCTAAATAGTTGCCTTAAATCACTGAGGAAATGTATGGAATTGGTTAATCATAAAGTATGATCAATGATAAATTATCACACTGATTTTATTGTGTTATAAGTGTGTTTCCTTGGTTAGACAGGTTTGCCTTTCTGAAGATGCAGGTTTATCTCCAAGTGCTTTGGGATTCCACCTTGCTGTTGGGTGCTCAGGTCAAGAAAATAAGCAGGAGTGCCTTTTACAAATTTCAGTAATATGCAGTGGCACTTTTTTTTTTCCTGGAAAGGAAAATGTCTTCAAAACACAACCATTCATGCTTTAAAAAATATTTAGGAACTGTACCTGCCTGGCCTGCAGTTCTCCAAGCTTTACAAGATGGTTTAGGAAATACGTTACATAAATGTTGCACAGCCACCGCCCCACCAGTGGTGGGTTTCAAAATTTTTTACTACCAGTTCTGTAAGTGTGGCTTGGTGGGCGTGGCATGGCTTAGTGGGCGTGGCAGGGGAAGGTTAATGCAAAATCCTCATTTCCTCTCAATCAGCTAGGACCGTGATGGCGAACCTATGGCACGGGTGCCACAGGTGGCACATGGAGCCATATCGGTGGGCACGTGAACTCAGCTCCGGCACGCATGCGTGCGCCAGCCAGCTGATTTTCGGGCCTTCTGGGCCCACCAGAAGTCAGGAAACACACGGTTTCTGGCCTCCGAAGGGCCCCTGGGAGGGTGGGGAAGGCCATTTTTGCCCTCCCCAGGCTCCTAGAAAGGCTCTGGAGCCTGGGGAGAGCAAAAAACGGGCCTACCGGGCCCACCATGCCATTGTGTGCCAAAAGCGGGGAGAGCACTTGGGGGGGGGTGTGCATAGAATTATGGATGTGGGCACGTGTGTGTGTGACCCCACCACGCTCCCCGCACTTTTGGCACGTGATGGCAAAAAGGTTAGCCATCACTGAACTAGGACTTGGGAGGCAGAGAATAGATGAGGGCGGGGCCTGTCAGAATTTCCGTTACCGGTTCTCCAGAACTGGTCAGAACCTGCTGAAACCCACCTCTGCGCCTCACTCCACCAACACAGTTGACTTTCAGTTTGTGTCATAGGCAGATGAATGATATAATTTTTTTTAAAAAAATGATCATAACAACTACAGAATAATATATGGCTTCTTTTTTTTTTATTAAAAAGTTTTACAGATTATACAGAAAATTTCCCCCCCCTCCCTCCACCCCCTCCCTCCCCCCTCCCCCTCCCCCCCTTGACTTCCCAGGATTAGTTCAGGGTATTACATAAAAACTCAAAACTATAAGCTAACAGTATAATAAACAATAATAATAAATCATTATTAACCTTGATCTTTAACTCCTAATAATAAAAGAACAATATTCTAATTATTATAACAATTTATACTAAATATTTCATTCATAAGCTAATTGAAAATTCTTATTACAGTATTTATTCTGAATATAATCTATCCAACTTTTCCACTCCTTTATATATCTTTCATTTGAATAGTCTTTGAGATATGCGGAAATCTTCGCCATTTCTGCCAAATGCACTACTTTTAATGTCCATTCTTGAATTGTAGGTACATCTTGTTTCTTCCAATATTGTGCCACCAGTGGTCTTGAGAGAAAATTTTTATAAAATGTTTTACAGATGGCATTTAGATCCCAAAAAATTATCTTGTATGTATTCGAACATTCAGCCCAAATGTTGGGAGATGTGGAAGTCAGGATGCCACTTATTATCATATATGGTGGACCTGTAACAAAATTAAGGCATTCTGGATAAAAATTTGGTGGGTAATTCAAAATGTATTAAAGAAAAAGATTAAATTTATGCCACAGGTTTTTTTGTTAGGTATTATAACAGATTGTACAGGAATTGAAATAAAGTTGATTTTAAATTTAAGAATAATATATGGCTTCTTGACTCACAGGAAATTGCTGGGTTTGAGTGTCGTTTGGACTCAATAGTTACCTATTAAGGTCAGGGTTGTGAGGATCCTTTCTCCAAGATCTTTAATTTTCTCTAGGATTGTGACTGGGAACAAGGCCATTTTGGCAGTGGCACCAAGGTTGCGAAACTTCCAGATGACGCCATTGTGTATTCTTGCTCCTGGTTTCTAGACAGTGGACTGAAGTGATGCATTTGAAGCCTGATCAAAGCGCCTCGCTTGAATTCTCCCTGTTAATTGTTGACATGCTGTGTCAATAATTGATCGTTTTAATTCAAAATTTTTCAAGTCCGGTTAGTTAGACTTTCAAAGGTCAGAGGCAAGGTTTTTTTTTTAAAGGGCAGCTTCTGTCTTCACAAAACAAGCCTTTAGTGCCGTGTTAAGTTTGCACTGCAGAATGGGATAAACGGACAACTAGATATGAAGCTCTGCTGGCTTTGTGGTTAAGGAAGGCAGGACTGGGTTTCTTAAATAATGAGCTTTGAAAATTAAGATGCTATACGGCTATTGCTGGCTGCCAGAATGAAGGCCGTATAAACATTCTCTAGAGTCAGCAGTATCCCGCAAGGAACGCTTCATTCATACGTTCTTGTGCATTTTTATATTCTTCCATAGTAATTCTTCTTTCAGCAATTTGAACCGGGGTGGACGGTTACAATTGATCCGAGGTTTCTTTCTGGAGCCTGGGAACAGTTACCAGTTTCAGTAAGTGATACTTAGGATGGAAGAGGCTTGGGCTCCGTGTATTAAAACCACAATTGCAGCCCATGTAATACCTTTTTGGCTGTAGGTTCACTTCTATTGGAAATATATATATATATATATATCTTCATTTCAACTCTCGAAATGGCAGTTTTAATATAACAACCAGGGAAGTGATAACGGCCTTGGAGCTGTGCAAATGACTGTTTCGGGAGAGAGGCAAAAGCCAGCAAGGTATTTTGTGTTTACTCAAGCATTGTAAATCAATACGCAAGGGTTTTTTTTTTTTTAAAAAGTAAATGATTCATAATAATATAACACCATGGACATTTCCTGTGTTTGCTGACTGGGAGACAAGAATATCTCTGTTTTCCGTGGTGTCTCATAAAGTTGTGCTTAGGAAGGCAGGAACAATGTGGGGTGGGGGGAGAAGGTGCCTTAG